>JANHFX010008195.1:0-34768 GCA_027560015.1 Chloroceryle amazona
GTTTTCCAGCGGTTCGGTGACGCCAGCGGCGTTCGCCGGCTGTTACCGGCAGCCCGCGGCGCTGCTGACGGTTGTCCTTTTGTCCGTTTACAGCGCGGCCCGCAGGGCGGTTGTGCGGGACACCCCTGTCGGCAGCCCGGGCTGTGACTCCGCTCTCGGAGGGTCCCGAGCAGAACCCGCTCGCCGCGTTCGGCCAAATTTCCGTCCCACGTTTCAGCCAAGTCTCGTCTCTGCTCCGTCACGGCGCTTTCCGGACTTACCGGCGGATTTTCGCAGACGGGCTCCGCTTCCAGCGGCACCGACGCTCCATCTGTTACAGCCAAGGGTTGGTTTGTGCGGAAAGGCTCCTGCTGGTACCGGCTCCTGTGCAGACCGAGGTCGCTGCTCGTTGTTTTGTACAACCTCGGGGGGTTAAGTCAAAGGGTTGTAAGGAGATAGAAAGGCTGCACTTGCAGGACAGGTGACCCTACACCAACCTACGAGGGATTCCATCCCCTGTATGCCACATTCACTCTAAACCTGAGGGGGGTCACCGTGGTGAAGCCACCCTTGCACTGGCCAACATCTGAGCATTCTGCCCATTCTTCTGCCTTCCCCCTCTGTCAGCTCCCAAATCCAGTTCCCCTCTGCTGCTGCATCCAGCCTCAATCATACCAAGCCTGCTTGGGTATGTATTTCCCTCTTTTCTTAAGACAGTTCTATTTTCTCTTTATTGTTACTGTTTCATTAAAGTGGTTTAGTTTTCTTTTCCAACCCCCCCTTCACTTATTCCCTTTGGAAAGGGCGATGAGTTAATAGAGAGCATCTGTCACTCACCCGTGGCCAGCCCTGACCTTTGCCACAGACCAGAAAGATAGAAATGAAAAAACACTTTTTTTTTTCCAAAATATAACTTTATTATATATATGCATATATATACACACACCACACACACTAGAGAGAAGCTGAAAAAAGGAAAAAAAAGAAAGAAAAAAAGAAAAAAAAGGGATGTCCCACAAACTGTTTTAGGTGTGCACAGCAAACGGGTTTCTAACGAACCCCACAGCAGCTCTGCTTCTTACCTGCCTCGCGATTTCATCTTTCACACGCTCGTCAAACCGCAACCCCGAGCTCGCGTTCGCCGAGAGAAATCACAATCATATGAGGAAAGGAAAATAAGAGGAAACATTTCGCAACCCAGTCCAGTGTCAAAAAAAAAAAAAGTTAAAAAATCTAAATGTACAAATTCAGCCTTTAAAATGGTTTAGTGCAAATAGGAAAATTAACAGCATAATTTTAAGGTATTTAAATAAGCTTTAATATAACTATAGTGCTTCTTTCCTATACATGTTCTCTCATCAACAGATGCAACAGCAACGGGGGCATTTCTTGTTAAGAGTGGGGACAAACCCAGAACCTGGGAAGAAACAGCATAAAGTCATTTGTTAAATCATTTATTTATATTTCACTGAAGTTTATTAAAGGGAGATTGGGGATTTATTAGTGGAGGAGCAAAATATTTATCCATTTACTGATTCTGACTGTATGGGGCAAGGGGAGGGGGTGTCAAGAAATGCTGTCCCTTCTCCTGACATTCAGCGCACACAAATGCTGGTGGTGTAAATCGTCCGGCTGGGGCGCGCAGACAGCCCGTCCTCCCGGCCGCGCGTGGCCTTAGAAGGTCTCGTCGTCGTTGCAGTCGGCCGTCCAGTGCCCGAACATCTCGCAGGTATCGCAGTAGGGACGTTCTTCCCTCCTGCTGCCGTGGTAGGCCGAGTGAGGTGGCTCCTCCAGCATCTGTGCCTGGGTTGGACAGTCTTCAGTGTCGTGAAGATCAAAGCAGCCACAGATGTCGCAGAAGAGACGGGGTTTCTTCTTCGACAGGCTTTCTTCCTCACTGCAAGATCAGCACCAATGTAAGTCAAGGAGGGCATTTCTCCTTCAGAAAAGAGATGGCCCTGCCCTGCAAGCTGTCTCATGATTATTCAGACTGAGGAAACACCGCCGTGGTCAACAAAAAACCCCAAACGAACCCCCTCCTGACATCTCGACTACCCTGCAGTTCCCCCACAATCCCTTATACTATTTACTAAACCAGCTGCTCTGCTTGTGTAAATACTTGCACAAACACAGACTCTATTTAAAAAAGGAACACGTGGAAACACTTCGCTTTTCCCTTCAGACAGAAGGGATCCAAAGTCACACGATACCAAACAGGTTTTAGTTCTGTTTCCCTAAACTGGATCTCCCCATCCCAGTGCAGCTACTGGCCTCTTGAGAGCAAAGACTCTTCTGCTTAACCTGGAAAGGGCCAGACTCAACCAGATGTTACGATACCTCACCGTTTGTGATCCATAACTACAGAGATCATTTTGCACCAGTGGATACACCCCCGTAACAGATCTAAAAAGAAGGGTGGATGCAATCACTGAATTCAAAAGAAAGTGACTTTCGTCCTTCCCAACAGCTGAACTCAGGCCCGTGCGTTGTGCAGCCAATATCTGACTGCTGCTGACAGCTCCTGAACCACAAGCCAAGGTTTCCTTTAGGATTTATACCTGTCGTAGTTATTTATCTCCTCTTCGTTGCCATTGAGGGCTGCTTCACACATTCGTTGTATTTTCAAGTTCAATTCCTCGTTTCTCCTTTGGAGATCCACTATCACCGAATTCAGGAAGTCAATCTGTGACAGTCGGGAACAAGGAGGGTCAGCAGGGTGAGGACTGCACTTCAGAGGATGCAAGCAATCAGGGAATCGCTCCAAGTGACACGTGCAGATCCGCACGGCCCCTCACCACTGGCTCACTGCATTACAGAGAGCACCCAGGAACTTCCCAAAGGACCCAAGAGATCCTTGGTGTGATTTCTGGCCTGGGAGCTGGTAGTTCTGCCCAGCCACACATCAGACATTGGCGGGTCTCACTCCACCACCGAGTTCTTTTTCTAACATCACATTTTGCAGGTAAATCCCATTGTGAATTCCAATCAGAACAGTGTGTCTGCTCCTCAGAACCTGCACTGCTGGAGGGGCTGTGGGACAGTGCCCGTCGCCATCTCCCAGAGCTAGGTGAGCAGGCCAGCACTGCAGCAGCACTGCTGAAGGTAATCAAGTAATGCTCAGCAAATGAACATAGTGAATAAAATAAGAGAAGCCAAGAAGCAGAACAAACCTCATGCTGAGTGGAAGGGTTGTCATCAGCAGGTGAGTTCAAGGAAGCAGAAAAAAAAAAAAACAGAAAAAGATGGTGTGTGTTAATTACAGTATTTGTGAGCTATGTACAGCCTAGGAAGGACATTTTTTTCATCACATGACTGACATTAGTGATCTAACAAGGACTTTATAAAGAACACAAGGTGCTTCTATCCTGTGTTCCCCAGGCCGCCCACTAAGCAGCCCCACTGCATGTGGATTCTCCCTCACTCACTGATACACCTTTTCCCTGCTACCAAACACCTGCTAACAGAGTAACTTCCCTGCCCCATTACTGCCAGCCCTCATTCTGAGTAGAGTTCTGCAGTTAAGAAGCAAAGATCAACATTTTCCACCACAAAAGCTTAGAAGTAGCGTGTGAGCCCAGGTAGCCCATTTCTCCAAGCACCACAGACCCAGGCGGCCCAGACCTTACTCCTTGTTCACACCCAAAAGAACGCCCTGGAAACACAGCAAGGAGCAGTTCACAAGCGTGCTCTGCTGGGCTGCACCACCCCAGCAGGCTGCAGGTCAAACCTTGCCACCCTTCCTCATGCTCCAGTAACTAGAACTGTTTCCCTGGATCACTTATCACTTGATTCTTAGTATTTCCTTCCTTCAGAAGGAGGTTACAAGAGAAGTCTGCTCATTATAATCGTGATGTACAACATCTGATTAGGAACTGTCTTTGGAAAAAACTTTCCCCTCTGCCTGTAGGCACAGTGCTGTTGTAGCGCGGTGATGTTCCAGATCAAATACCTGCTTCTCTTTTGCAATTTCATCTTGAAGTAGATTAGCAGCAATGTCACCTTTAAAGGAAAACAAACAAACAAACAACAAAACCAAACAGGTTTTAAGCATCCAGTAATCTCACTTATGAAGCACACAGTGGCTCAGTCAGAGACTGAAATGATGTAATAAATCCCTGGTCTCCAGAATATCTTGTTCTTGCTGCTTCCTAATCATTCAGAGTGAGCTCCAGTAAGGGTGACTTTTGGGGGAATTGTTCTGACCACTGTATTACAGAAGCACAGTCAAAGCTGCACGTTATTCAAGTACAAAAAATATATGTATGGGTGACAGCTACACTCAGAGTCTGCAAGGGACACTGCTCTGGAGGGTGGAGGGGTATGAAGCTTAAGAAGCTCAGCACAAGTGTCTGAAACGTGGGCTTCCCGGCCCTGTGCTTGGGATGGTGGTTTTGTCACGATGTCTACAAGTTACTTTGCAGCCACAGCAGGGAAAACCAAAACCAGCCTGAAAGAGGCTCTTGCACAGAAGCAACACCAGGAACGGGATGAAATTGTATGGTTCACACACGTTTCATTTGAAGTGAAACTGTCCCCACTCCGGTATAACCGGGGTTAACTGGCAAAGATGGTGGCTTTTGTATTTTGCAGCTGGTCAGACTTTTTTCCCCCCCTTCACTTGTGTGTCCTACAACAGGAAAGTTACATTTCTCAGCTTCAATCAGTCAAACCTCCTCATATCTACACATGAAAGCTGAAGGCCCAGACAGTAGTGAGGCTCGCTTGCTCTTTTACCTGAGGAGCTAGTTACAGTTAAAGGCTGTTCATTGTTTTCCTTGAGTTTTTGCTCCAAGTTCTTCACTTTTTCCTCAAGTTTCAATTTATCAGACTCCAGTGACTTAACCACTGACTGCAAGGTTTTTGCAGAAGCGTTTTCTCCGCGGAGCACTGTGATCTGCAAGAATGATTTGAGAATGCTTAGGCCTTCCAGAATGAAGTCAGAGCACCACGGCAACATCCTTAGTACCAAGGGCTAAACAGCCACCAGAAATATAATATGCTAGAAGTCGCCTAAATAGGCACAGATACCCAAAGATTCAATTCTACTGTTTAATTATCCTAAATTAATAAAGAATTAGCCAACCCTTCAGTAGCAAGCATACAAAGCCATATGCTTCTAGCCATAACTTAATCCAAAACTAAGAAGCATCCGACTGTTCCACATTTACCTCATTTCTGAGTTTTTCCAGTTCCTCATCTTTTTGTGTGATCAAGGCACTAGTGACATTGATAGATTTTTGTAAAGATGCTCTCTCTTCATCAATTTCTTTTTTTAATGTTGATTCTCTAAAAGAAAACCAAACACAACCAGAAATCACATAAAGAATGGATTACCGTGGTTGCCTAAAGACGTTTCGTTTAATTTCAAGTATTTGACTACTACAAGAAGTGGCTCTTAAAAAGCAAATTTCCATTCTGTACTTGACTGAGATTTTATATAGCTATAAACATTTCAGATGTTACAACTGTGGAAACAAAGCAAAAACTTTACCTAGGTAGTACATGCCAGAATCTGCAAATCACCGTATCCATTTGAATTTAAAGAAGCAAGTTAATAGACTGGGGAGATACAGGATAAACAAACATGTTGCACAAATGCTCCACAAAAACCTAACTCCAGAGTTTTGTTACTTCTTGAAAATTCTTAACAGTTAGCAACAAAACACACATGCAAAGCTCATTGTACAAGTTGTCATGCAAAGCATTGATGATGCTGGAAATATCAGCTGGTCCTCACTAATTTCAGTGACATCATTATTTCCCCAATACACATCCTGCCAGAGTTTCTGGGCCTTTAACAACGGTGTGTTTCAGCACAAAATCATGTGGGATTTCTGTTACTGCATGGAAGAGGGGTTAAGAAGAGGTCCTCTAGAGCAGGTGAACCCCCTTCCGTGTACCTGTGTCCAGTTTTCCCCAAGCTTTTCCGCTGATCTAACAAGAGATGTGACTTGTGCCTCACACTAACTCATGCTAACGAGGCTTCCTGAGAGGTCACCCCATACACACAGAGGTGTAACTGTCCTCTGATGCAAGGACTATTGCTGCAGAAGTTCCTTATGAACTGAAAGGATTTTGTTTGGTCAAATAAAATAATTGTTACTTTTCCTCAAAAAAAACCCCTCCAAACCCAAACAACAAAACCCATTTCCTTATCTAGAAGAGAAGCTCGCTTTTCTGAGCAGCTGGCTGCCAACTCTCTGAGCTTCTGCAGCCGTAGCCAGTTTTCTATGGAATCCCATCTA
The DNA here is from genome assembly GCA_027560015.1 of Chloroceryle amazona. Taxonomy (NCBI): domain Eukaryota; kingdom Metazoa; phylum Chordata; class Aves; order Coraciiformes; family Cerylidae; genus Chloroceryle; species Chloroceryle amazona. The sequence goes on from JANHFX010008195.1 coordinate 6,225, forward strand.
CACAAATACATCTGGGTTTAGAGGATCCCAGTCTCCCTGCTACAGCAGCGAGCGGCTTCTCTTCTTACTAGTGGAGGGTGCTGGAGACAAACTAGGCTACCTGAATGTGAACCAGCTACACAAAAAGCCGGGAGTGGCTGATATGTCAAAGACACCAAGTGACATAATGATTTAATTCAGAACTAAACTACACTGCACCCTCTTAGGACTGTTGGAGAGGGATGAAGAGCAGAACGTGTACTTGTGTGATGATGTTCAGTAGGTAGGTAGGGGGGAGCTGCTAAGTTCAAATGGAGAAGTTTTCATATCCACTGTATCTACAGTTAGTGAGAGCCACGATACCCAGACCATGAAATACAATAAATCTCACCGACCCAAGATAAACAGGAAACTCAACAATGAGAGCACAATTAATGCAATTCTTTCATTGTTAAGATTATACTCGGGAATGGAAACAGCAAGTGGAGAATCTGGGGTTTAGAAAAGCTGATGCAGCTGCCAAACAAGAACCAAAAGGGCGATTTTGGTGTCGGTATATTTTCACAATGAGAGAATTAATATAAGCAGAAACACAACAAGTTGCAGACTGCACAAACTTGCCTTCATATACAAGTTATGCTCCTGGTAATAAAAAGGGCAAAGGCATTTAATAGATCTCCTTGCCAATGCTGGTTCAGCAAAGCACTAAAGGCATGACAGCGATCCCTGTGCTCCGCAGCAGGGTTGCACACACGCTCCAGCCTAACCTGTGTCTCTAAATGCTTTGCTGAATCGGATCAAAAGCGCAAGGCGGTGGTGCTGTGGGAAAGAAATGTGCCACCAATGCCCGGGATGCTGCTGACAGAGCAGAGCTGCCCCCTCCAACCCACTGAGCTGCAAATACAGCGTTTACTTAAGGCTGGGGAAATGGGAAAGAACATCTGGAAATTGCTGCTCACAAGCTCTGCTGTCCCTGAGGCTTCACCCGGGCTTCCCTCTGCTGTACACGCAGCTGCAGAAGGGCAGATGGAAACCCCAGTGACTCATCTCATGCTCAGAAGCTTGTTATTTAGCCAATGTTTCCACTTTCTGGTCAGATCTTCATCTTAGAGATCAAGACCAAACGTGCTTTTTGTACAAATACGGTTAACTTGCCATTTACTGGGCTTGGTTTCAACCACCACAAGCATTTAAGTGGCTGAAAAAGGCAAACACTTTGTGAGCATATAAATATATATTTACAAGTTCAATATAGGAGTCTAGAATATTGTATCACAAGGGGGGAGAAACAGGAGAAGAAGAGAGGAGAGAAAACAAGAGGGGGGGGTGGGAAAAAGTCCCTGTACTGTAGCATTGCTTTTTCTTTTGCAGGGCAGGCTTTGCAGGAACAGTGCTTTACAGCTCCAACTGGAGGCCCTCTAAAATGTGGAAAACCTACAAATATAGTAAGTTCTATGTCACTACTTATATTTAAGTGTGGATCACAGTTCACTGCCAGCATCAGCGGAGAGTCTACCCCACTGGTGCTCTCAGCTTCAGTAGCGTTCGTAGTATGATTCATACAAGAGGCAGTAAACGTAAGGAGCATATGTTGAATGGGAAATAGCTACACGTAGTGATAACTTGCAAGAAATCTCTCGTGGAAACTATTTTGTTGGGGGAAAAAAACCCCACAACAACAACAAAGGCATTTGATTTGCTGAACTTAAAACATTTTCCCTGCCAGCTCAAGTCCAAAAGATCTGCTTGCCAGTGGGGATTTAAGAACAACAATAAAAATGACTCTGTCATTTCATATACCAGTTTAAAAATCTCACTTTCTTGAAGGGGTTACCATGTTTTGAGCAGTGTGTGGAAGTCACGGGAGAGAGAGGTTTTTGTTTTAACAGGAAAAAAAAAGAAATAAAAAAAATCACCCAGATTCTTCCCTTACTACAAAAATAAGAAATTCTAAGAATGAAGCAAATACCTTAAAGTGTTACTGGGCAAGCTTTAAAAATGCAAGATAACAAGAACCACATGTTAGAAACATGAAGTAGAAACGTAAAATACTGTAAGGAAGAACTAAATTTGCACCAAGGGGCTTTTTTTGTCTTGGTAAAAAATATAGGCTTTCTTCTTTTTTTTTTTTTTTTTTTTTACATATATATAGCTGAGTATTTACAAAACAAAAGCAAAACACCAAGGGACAAAGGCAGCCAAAATATGTACAACAACTTTACTTAAAAATAACCAAAATTATTTATTGTAACGTGGATAGACTTTCTTGAGTCTTACCATTAAAGACACACAGATATAGCAAAGGAAGCAAGGGTAGGAAAGGGAAGAGAGAGGAATGAGATGAGTATCGATAAATAGCGCACGCTCAAAGACAGTTAGACAGTCAGCAACCCACAATGAACCTAAATGAGCTGAGGTAACACAGAATCCCCTTAGATTTCTAAGTATCAAACTCCTGTCACTCCTAATGCGGCCATTTCAGAGAGGGAGTTGTTAAAATAGAGGAAGAGAATTCCTGTGGGTGGAAGGAAGGTGAGGAAACTACTGCTAGAGGTTTGACCTCATTGAAACAAAAAGATGGCTCTTCTTTGGGATCTCAAATTCTTAAGACAAAAGGAAATAATCATCGCTCATCTCATCACCAACTTCAGGGGAATTTGGGAATTTAGACTCTTTTTTATTTAATTAGCTCTTCATTCAGCCTCGTTTTGACCCCTAGTAGCCTACAGGCTGCTTCAGTGAGGTTGACTGTCACTCGTTTTACCCTGTCTATTGGAGTTTATTCAACACTGTTGAGGAACATCATGAAGCTGGTCACAAACTTGGGCACCTCAGTGTTACCGACTGAAGGTAATGTCAAAATTCACTTCTATGATTTATAATGATCTAGAATATTTCAGGCAGCTCACACAGAATAAACACAGGAGAAGGAAAAATCAGAGCCACACTCTTTTCTTTTTATAACTAAAGAATTGGTCTTTTAAAAAGCTATGAAACAGAGCTCCTGGAAAGTATTGAATGAAACCTGGGTCCCCACTCCCTCCTTCCCTTCCTCAACTTCCAGGAGTTAGGCTTTTCAAAACCTGTGGTTTAAAACATGTTAAAATAAAAGGCTATCAACAGCATTCTAAGCTGTCAGCAGCACTAACATCCTTCCTTTTCCTCCCTTCCTCCACAGCACACATGCTGGAGATGATCCTCTGTTGGTGTAAGCACATTAATTATTGTGGATGTCAAATGCTCTTTACACCAGGTAATGATTTCTCCTTCACCTCATCTTAAAAAAGAGCTTCCACTGAAGCTACTCCGTGCAGCTGAAGGGCGAATGATGCTGCTCATAAGGTTGGTTGAAGCTGGAAGTTTGGCTGTTCAATTGTCTCTCTGTACAACAACTGATCAAACTTAATTCTGTGAGGAAGCTTTAGCTTGTGCAACATCCCCCTCCTGCCTGCTGTCCTCTGGAAGAGTGAGAGATACAACAGAGCGTGACCCACCTCCCAAATAACTGATCTTCAGGGGATGAAAATGGGATCAGTGTCTAACGCTGAGTAGCTGAGGATGTGCACGAATACCAAAGTGCCACTCACTGTTCTTTGCTGGGACCATTATAAATTCAGGAAATTTAACAGGGGTTGGTTTGTTTTTCCTGGAACACATTTGGTGTCATGGAGAGACGCTTCTTTTTCTTAGCATTTATAGAACTACTTTTGAAAAGCTTCAGAACTTGGGACCATTTATGGAACAGCCCAGTTTAAAAAAGGATGCCCCCAGTCACCCAGGACAAATCTCCTGGTATTTAACCACAGTGCTGAATGAACTTCAATAACCATGGCCACAAGGAACGCAAGGTCCCAGAATTATGAAAACATTCCAATCAATGCTGAATAATTGCTGCTTTTCTTTCTTTCTTTTTTTTTTTTTTCCAATAATGATCCTTAGCATCACTGTATTTTTACCCTTATTCCTTAAGACCTTGATGGGGCAGAAGTGAACAACTACATTTTTATCAGACTGAGACATTCCAACATTCCAGAGCAGACTAAAACCAAACACTAAACTGGTTACTGCAAACGAAGAGAACTACAACGCAAGAGGTGCACAGCTCAAGAGGAAATGGTAAATACCACCACTTACAGCAGTACAGTTAACATTTCCTTCTCACTTTTAACGGAGAAAATGGGGCAGATACCATCTGTAATCCAGTGTGTGTAACAACCTCAGCACTTTTGACTATGACACAACAGGAAAGAACCGTTTTCTTAGCAGTGTTTTGGTGTTATGTTTTTTGTAGGACTGTCTAGTTAAACACACACCAGAAAAAACACCTTACCTCTTTTTCATCTCTAGTAACTGGTTATTGAGTACTGATCTCTCCTCTTCCAGCTAAAACACAAGGACAAAGACACCACAGTTAATACCCTAACAATTCTTTTCTTATCAGAGCATCATTATCATCATAAAACAAAAATGGGAGAGGCTGCAGAGCCTAAAAATCCTTAAAGTAATCGATTTGCTACTAGGACAACACACACAAATAAAGTGACCCGAGCTATGAGCTAGTGAGGGTCTATTACTGCTTTTTATACATAGTATTTTATTAGTATTAGTGCTTTAGCTGGTATTTCCAGGCCCTGTGCACTTCAAAGAGAACCTGGATAGTAACTTTAGCCTGGTATTGATGAATTATTGGGTTTGCTGTTGTTCTGACCTGGATAACTGTGTTACTGACTGTATTTGTTACTGTACCATTATCTAAATTATTGATCCCTAAAGCTGTTGGTCTGGTGTCTGTTACCGTATCCTGAACCTTGCAACTCAGCAGGGTCACCGTAAGATCTTACTGCTAGTAAGGCTAAAAAATATTTCAACTGAAAATACTGCTACAGGTTCTTGGGGTCCAAACTGACAGGCACACATAGGTTTAGGAAAAGCAAAACAAAACAAGCAACCATCATTTGTACAACAACAAAACTGTAAAGCCCCACCACGGAAACACTGGAGTAACTAAACTTTTGATAAGGTCCAGAAATGAAGTCTTTTTCAGGGCAGTTATTTCTTTTTCACCATCTCCTCCTTTTTTCTTACTCAATGGCTTAAGTCAGCAGTTGCTGCCCTGCAGAACTGCTTGTAGTAGCAACTATCCATGCCTTGAGTTGACTACAGCCTCTGTTTAGATTTCAGGATACATCCCCAAGGTTAGCAAGACCTACAATTATAACAGAAACCTCGGAGCCCAGGTTTGGCCCAGACAGGCATAGAAAGCAAAGCAAGCTGTAAGGAGAAGGAAGCTCATCTGCCAGCCTCCAAGAGTAGGTTAAATGCAGCTCACCCAGATAAACTGTCTTCTCATTTTCTGACAACTTGCCTTCTCCTTTCATATACGACAATGCTGTTAAGACTTCCAGGTTTAAGATTAATTGGTATCATTTGGCTGAGGCTTAATCAGACAACCTTATTGACATGAAAAATAGCTACTAGAATGGTGTAGAAACACTAATATTAAGAAGTCTTCAAGCAAATCAAAACGTCTCTTTCAAGGGAAGTGACCACCGCACGACTGCTGAGCACCACGGTACCGTGGGGTATGGCCAAGCTGCTCCTGCGGGCACATTAAACCCGGCTGTTTCACCAGCAGCACACAGTATACACCATTTCCAAGAATTTTTCTCTGCTTTCTACACAGAGGCATCTTAAATGAGCTCCTTACATCTGCACAGACTGCTGGTAAAAATGGAGAAGGAAAAAAGGATATAAAAATTCTGAAAAACATTTCACTCTTCAGCCTCTTCTCCAGATCCCTTCTGAGAACTATTTTACGTGGCCCCTCTCCTCCCTCAGACTCCTGTTGCAGTCTCTCGTGCGTTGCACTTTTCCAGCTTGATTTTTGGACTGCTTTTTGGCACTGGCATTTCTCTATGGTCACAATGTGCAGCATTAACCTGGCCGCCTTCCACAATCAGATCGCTTCGTTTCACCCTAGGCCAGCTTAACTTCCTGGTGTTTATGCTCTTGACTGCCACTTGCAATTGCAAAAAAGCCTCATCCCGACATCATTCACCTTTTGTATCCTCAGGTCGTGTCCGCAGAGCTCTGTGATGCTCCCCCCACCTCCTCCAAACAAACCCCATCTTTTTATTGGTTTCTTTTAGGAAAAGGTCGTGGAGCCTGTTTAACTCAGAAATCCTCTGATGGTTGTGAAATGCTCTGAGAGTATAAACCCTACATCTCTCCTCCCTTCTAGATTCCTGGTTGGCTGTGCAGAGAGGAGTGATTTTTGTACAGACCAAGACAGAAAGTGGATTTAAAAGAGTTAGAAAAGTAGAAGAGAACAAGATGTTAGAGGAGTTGTGCAGCTTCTAACCCCCTGCCGCAGCTGCACGAGCCAGGGACCAAATCTTGAGCAGCTTCCTGGTAGAAGGGGAGAAAGGACACTCCTCTCATCAGTATTTCTCCAGCAATCCGCTCACTCTCGTCAGCCTCAGGGCAGACTTCTCGCATACCTTTAATAAAAGATGGACCAGCTGAGCGAGTAGATGTTTCCACACTCTCCCCAGTGAAGTTCAAATGCCTGGGCAAGTTCCGAGGCTCCCAAAATACCAACCCAAATTATTTGCAGCCAGAAAAGTTCCCCGAGCTTAGTATCTGACTGTGAATCTTTATCTAATTACAAACAGCTAATTATGTATGGATCAATATAGAAAAGCACCCCATAGCATCTTTAGTACAAGACACTTTAACCTTTAGATGTCAGGATAAATCATTCATGAAAGAGTATTCATTAATTTTGCAAAGTGTGTCACATGGAGCCACAGATTCACTAACCCAATTGACTAACACACTTGCTAGAATTTATAGAGTTACCATGGCAACTGCTCAAAATACTTAAAACATATGCCTGCAACTGTTCCTACTGCATTTTAATAGCCACATGCACAGAAACTTGAAGCACAGCTCCGTGCTGTGCTTTCCTCCCTGCTGGTCCAATAGTTCAGCACCTACTGCATAAAACACAGCTCCAAGAGCAACCCTGCTCTGTGTTAAACCTCTTCATTTTTACCACAGATGCTTCTGCTCTAAAATCTAATCGAGCAATTCTCCATAGGAACATTTTTTCCACTCCCCACAGCCAGCGCCAATCAAAGAAGTCCAAAATGTGTTGCCTTGCCACGGCGTGCGGTCATCCAAGTGACAGCATGGCAGAAGGGGTGCTGGGGATCTCCAACACCCTGCTAGACCAGAACAGGGCTGACTGTGCCACAGTCCTCAGGGCTGCCTGGTTTTCTTGCCATTTCAGTCAGAGAACCCAGCAAAGTCAAAGGTGGAATGAGGGGACTCTCTGTTTAGGTTGGGCAAGACTGAAAGGGAACATGCAAAAAGTCCTACCCAGGGCAAGAGCAGATTTCTCTCAGACTGAGAAGGACACTCAGTACTTTAGGGGCTCCAGACAAGACTGGGAATGTTTTTTAGGAGCAACCAGGCAACTGGACAGTTCTGGGCAGGTGGACCACATGTTTCACCAGTGAGAGCTGCATGATACTGAACAGAGAAGAGCTGCACTCATTAGTTACGTGACAATCAGGAGGAAACCTGCATTTTATAATGACACCATTTTGCTTTTGTTCCTTTTGCCACACCAGAGCACCAAACACCTCTTCCCAGTTTTTCAGGAGGCCACACAGCTCACTAGACCTGAGGACCCTGTAGCCCACATGCTGTTTAGCAAGCGGACAGCTTTCCCACCTCTCCAAGACTCAGAGACACCTTCCTCACAGAAGACGACATCACGCAACACTGGCTGAGGAAGGCAAACAGACTGTTTCTCCAAGCTCTAGCAGATCTTTCCCGATCTTTGATCTCAAAGCCATCTTCTCACGGGCAGAAAAGGCCACGGTGCAAATGAATTGAGCATATTCCAGTTTGCAAGATGACTGACTAATCCCTGTGCTTCACAGGTTACAGCTGTCCTTGCTGGCAATGAGAGGAGGATCCCTGCTGACTGATCCACAGTAGGCAGGATGCAGACAGCAGGACTCCTTCACAAGCTCACCTGGAAACAGCAGAGGCTACGACCTGATGCTGCGGTGACCGTGGCCAACCTACGCCCTGGGGCTGCAGGGTCCCCCTGGCTCGGGGGCTTTCTGTGTTATCAACTCTGACTACATACAATAGGAGAAAGATTTGACCAATGCTGCCAAATCCTTTGCAAGTTACAACTCTGGCTGAAAATAACAGGTTGCCTCAAAGACTCTGAAATAATTTAAGAAAACACGTGGGAGTGGGGAGCAGAGCTCCCGCTGGCTGTTTAGGATGACAGCGTTCTCTTACCACACCGCTACTCAGATGCTGCATGAGTCAGTGGTTGGGCCCACACGTCTGGGACTCTTCTTAATCATCTCCAAAAAGGCTCTTTAGGATGAAGCAGCTCTTGCATTACTCTCGTCAGCAGGAAAAAGGGGTTAGAAACTGTCCAGAGCTGTAGTCACCCAACCTCAGTATCTTCCCACTGGGCCCTTGGGGAAAAGTCAGCCTCTTGGCTTTAAAAAGATCTGGCTCTGTTGCAGGATGGAAGAGCTCGGTTCCTCTGTCACTGGGGACAGGCACATCCCTCTTCTGCACAAGTGCTGTTTCAGAAAGGCAATATATAAACCTAGGTCTTCTACATCCTTGCTTTTGGACAAGATCTTCCAAAGATGCCTTCACAGCGTGGCTGTCACTGGAACCACTCCACAAGAACTAAACCCACCACATTTAACGGCTGTAAATGTGATTTATCTTTTGGCAAGTACCAGTGTTATAAGCTGTGGAACTAAACCTGTACTTTAAGATTCCAACACATTCAAATGTAATAGTAAAAACTAAAAAATACAATTAAAGACGAGTCGTCTTCTCCCCTATAAAGTACCACCAAAAAAACACCATACACCGATTGTACTCCTCCAGTACCGACTGCCTGGCTGCAGCACCGCTATCTGCACGCACAGCATGAAGTTCAAGCAAGCACCCACGTGCATAGCGAGTTTCAGAGACACAGTCCAACAAAGCAGTTTTAAATAGTATTCTGAAATAGGTCCTAAATAGTCCGTTTTTTCTTTTGAGGGAGGATAGAGCAGGAAGAAGGAGGAGAATTAAATCGTTAGATCTCCTTAGTACTGGATAGATGGAGATTTCCACAGTTGTATAATAAAAATTACTCCTGTCAGAAATAGCAAGTGTCTGCTAATGCATTAGGCTAAAGTACATTTACTTTATGCTTATTCCCAAGCCTCCCAATGTCCTTCATGGGTTACGTAACCCCCTGTTACCCTGCAGCTCTAACCTCCCCAGTGCAGGTGGCTTCCAAATTTATTTTAAAACCTTCTCAGAACTCATCATCTTTCAAGCCCAAACACACAACGCAACGTCACCCAGGCATCAGCAGAAAGAGCACGCACAGCACTTTCACCACAGAGGAGGAAATGGTTCCGGCCACTTTACCTTCTGATGACTTGTGACTTCGTCCCTGCTCCTGCCCAGCTCCTCGGCAAGTTTCACGTTCTCCTCTTGCAAAGCTGCAAGCTGCTGGGACTTCTGAGCTGCTGCCAGCTTCAGCGCTTCGCTGCGAGGACAGAGAGTGCATCGTTACCATAGGAACGAGAGAGGCAAGAAAAAACTGTGGGAGAGATTCAGCTTCACAGCTTGGAAAAATACATCTAGGTCACGTGTCTAACGGCATCTATAATAAAGGTGACAATCTATACCTCCAGTGCATGGGGTGGGTTTAACCCTGAAAATCTGCCGCAGCACAAAATTCCCTTTTCCTTTCAGTGTATCAGATATTCAAAGAAAGGAAGGGAAGTTCAGACTGTGAGTTCTGTGGGCTTCCGACGTTTAGCAAACGCTTGGATTCAGAAACACGGGGTAGGATTTGAGAGGAGTGTTGGTGACATTTATAGCCTAGACTTTCTCAAGAGCTGAACTTTGTAGCTAGAGGTAAAAGATGAGATTCTGCTGAATAAAAAATCCCCAAGCCAACAACAATAAAACCCAACCAACCAAAATAAAAATAAACCAACAACAAAAGAAACAAAAAAAGGAAAAGAAAGAAAAGCTAAGAGGAAAAAAAAAGTAAAAAAACCCCAAACATACAGTTTCACTTATTTCAATACTCCCTACAAAGTCTGACACCCAAACACACAAGAAGGTGCAAGATCACAGGAAGCAAAAGAGGAAAAGCATCTCATCTATTCCATTATTCTAACAGATACAAACTGAAAGCGAGACAAAACAAAAGCTGAAGAAAAAAAAAGAATGGCTTTGCAGGTTTCATTAGCCTATATTCCTACTAAGATGTGTGGTAACCTTAAAGTAAATTTATTTCCAACAGGTTTTTGAAAAAAATACTTAGCATTCCCGCCTGTAACAGGAGAGACTAACACAAGTTTTTATAAGATTTGACAGTATCTTTCAAGAGAGATAGGATTTATTTCGCTAAGGAATTTTTATGACTGTGTTTTGTTTTCATAAAAAGGAGTCTCAGCATCTCAGCACTCCAGTGCCAGTACTGCACAGAGTTAAACCCTGACTGGAATATTAAAAATACTTTTTACAACTGTGGGAGGTAGAAGAGCCCATAAGTCAGAAACTTACTCAGGCGCTTCAAAATACAAGGACTCGATGGTCTATTATTAGGCACATTTGAACAAAAAGATTTGTGGTTTACTTTTTGAGTTCAGCATGTAAAATGACTAAGATTTTTCAACCATTTCTTCTGTCTGCTCTCACCTTCACCAATTTCCAGTCTGACCCACCGAGGCTGATTGGCACAGGCCAGCTCTCATCGCTGAACAGCAGCTCAAATTATCTTGGTGGGAAGCCACTTGCTGAGGCAGGAACACACCTATTTTTAACCACGACTCTTTGCTGAACTGCAGCACTAACCAGTTCTCCTCTTTTTGCTTTCGGCCTTAAAGCGCAGATTTGGGGCACGGTTAAAAAAAGCACACGAAATACTGGGGGCAATTTGTGTGAAATGCTCCCCTGTGTTTAGTGCCAAGGAGGCTGAAACTGGAAGCTGCTAAGTGCACTTGTCAGTAAGTGGTACCAAACGAATCCAGCCCGTGTTCCTGCTTTGCTTCATCCTACTTTTACAGAAAGGCTCTTTCACAAAGGACACCAATGTCACTGTAACACCCTCCTGCCTCCAAAAGGCACTTGCTGCTCTGGAGGCAGCTTCACATCGCCAGCTGCAGACACAGCTCCCGGGGGCAACATCTCTCCCCTGCTCTCCTTCGCAAAGGCCAGGGCACTACCAGCATCAGCTCACCTCTAAGGGATTCTCTCTACCCCAATAATCCTGAGCAAGAAATGCCCGTTACCAAACAAATTCCTTACTCTAAATAAAACAAGGCAACACACAATTTATTTATGACAACAAAGACCAATTCAGAACCAACGAGACAAGCTTCTGCTCATCCACGATGCCTCTGACCACTGATGACCAGAGACCATATTCAGCAATAGTCTGTAACTACGGAAAAAAATCAATTAAAAAAATCCTACAAAGCGATCAGGATGACAAGAACACTTCTCAGTGCTGAAGATTTTCAAGGAAGTATCTTCTGTAAATAACATTTGCTCGACAAATGCCAATCTATTATGTTTTGCCATTCCACGACAGCACAGTCTGCTGGCCCCTTGCTCTTCTACCATTAGAGCAACGAGTCTGGGAATAAGTATTTAGCTTTGGCATTTCCCCATGAGCACCGAGGCTGGTAGGAATTGCTCACGGAATGAAATCCTGCCTTTCTCAAAGGAGGCTGCTGTCTATACAAGCACGCAGGTTTTGAAAAGCAAGCAGCAAAACCTGTCAGTCATACAGAAATAGTCTGGGTTCTGGGTGCTGATTTCCTTTGTACCCTGTCTTCACCGCAGAGCAGTGGTTAAAAGCTGTCACAAAATGACTTTGAGAACTTACAATAATAATAATAATAATTAGTCAAAGCTGCTCTTGGCTGTCGATCCAGATTCCAGCTCTCATTCCATGAGTCAAGAAAGTCCCAGAGTGCAGGTGGGAACAGGGATTTGGGATTTAATACATTAGGTATCTGACAGTTGGGGGACGTGCAGCTACTGCAGGGTACCAATAACCAGGATCTTTATTCACGGTGACCCACCAAAAGCTTTGATACAATGAGATTCCACAGGACAAATTGCTTTATACCAGATGCTTTGCAGTTAATTTGTTTGTGCACAGTGTAATTTGTAGCACATAGGAGGTAGGTTCTCAAATGAAGCATCTCAAATGAGAAGCAATTAAGTCTAGTTTTACATACTACAGCTGGTATCTGCATTCTACCAGTTAGAAAAGACAAACACAGTGGGGCAAGGGGAATAAGCTGAACAAAGCCAGCAACAAAAATAAAAGCAAACTACATTTTCTATAAACAAAGCCACTCAAAACTACTTAACCCTCCAAGTGTACTTATAATTAAATCCACCCAGAAATTCTTTAGAGTAAGGTTTTTAGCATAAACTAGTGCCCTCAGGTGGCAGAGCTCTGTACTTCTTCCAACAAACGATTTCAAGCAATGCTTGAGTGAAGGAATTGCTTCAATACCCTTCAGCAATTCACAAGTAACACTGTGATTTAAAGTTTTATATGTGTCAAACTAATGTTTGATTTTGACCCACTATCAGCTTGTGAAGTGAGGAAACCTGAGAGGTACTAAAAGACAATTTTTCAAAAAAAGAAAGGAAAAAACAAAAGGAGTAAATGTAACTACAAAGGCATATTTTAACAGATTTAATATCGAAATACTTACAATGCTTTTGTAAGTTCTTCCACTTTCTTGTTCTCCAGATTTAGAAGCTCTTTGGCTTTATTAAGTTCCTCTTCATTTTTCAGGTTGTTTTGTTTAAGCATGTCCAACTTAAAGAGGAAAAAAACCCTCATTACACTAACGAAACTACACAGTTATGAGGTGTAGCAACTGGAAAAGATACTCAGCAAAATGGAGACCAGAGCTGAGCTGTTCCACTTTTTTGTCTTTAGCCCCTAAATTAATTCCCTCTGTACTGAGAAGCATTTGTCCAACTAAAAGCGTTACGAGACTTCCCGCACTCAAGTCGAGCAGCACAAAGAATTCAAAGTCCACCGAAGAGCTCCTTACAGTAATCTGATGTATGCACCCTGATGTAAAAGGTAAAGCTCCAAAGCATCTCCATTTGAAACGCTGCAAGACTCAAAGCCCTTTTTTAAAAATTCAAATTAATTTTGTTAATTAATGTAAAAAAAAAAAAAATCAGCTGTTCCCTTGTTCTTTATTCCTCTACGAAAAAAAATAAATCTGCTTAATCATACCTTAATTTCTGAGGAACAGGAGGCTGCAACCACAAGACATGAATTCCTTCCAGAGATCTCGTTGCACGGGGCAAATTGTTGCCTATCTATTTACTGAGCTTGCAGCTACCACGTAAAAGCGAATCTTATTTGTTCGCATTCAGCGACACATTATCTTACATAACGGATAATCTTCAGCCATTCTCATGGCATTAAAGGACCCCGTGGATTATTATTATTTATTTAATTCTTTTAATCCAGAAAGTGAACCCCTGTCATTATTAACGTCACCGCTTTTAATTCTCGAGTCATCAGATCTCGTTGGAAATCACGATTGCTTCAGTAGAAGCTGTGGCATTTAGGTTAGCCCAGCTGTCCACTACCCATTATTACAGGAGCTGCAAAAGATGAAAGAGCCATCCAAAGGGGGCCTCAGGGTGCTCAAGATCTGCGGGAAAGATGCCAGTTCAATGCTAAACTAGATACTCCGGGGCAAAAAAGTGTGAAGGAAATGAGTGAGGATATTCTTCCCTTCTTCAAACCCTGAAATATCATAAAGTGCTGGGAGGACAGACTGAAAATGGGTCCCTAGAGGAGCTGCTGCTCATGCTGGACTGTGAAGTTCTTTGGGACCGTTGTGCTCATGTATTTGTACAGTGCTTAGCTCAGCAGAGCTTGTACCTTGTCAGACCACAATTCCGCTTAACAGAAAAGTGGAAGAGAGGAGAAATGATAACATTACACGTGTCAAGCTCACAAAGGTCATACAACTAGATAAAGCACCTAGATTTTTCATCAAGATGCACTCAGCTAGTAAATTGTCACAAGCCAGCCAAGACTGAGTGTTGTGGTGGGCAAAGGACAGAACCCACTCCTGCCCACTCTAATTCTCTGTAATTCAATAGCTGTTCCTCATGAATTAGGCAAAACTCTTCATAGAAAAGCATTTAAATGTGATTACTTCATTCTGTAGCTTCTCATTCGTCTGTCTAGAGTTCTCCAAAGAGGCCAAAGTTTCAACCTTTTCCTTGTGAATGGCATCCTTCTCTTTGGTCACCTTCTCCACAGCCTGGAGAACATCTTCTGCCATTTTGGCAGCCTGGATATAAAGGGGAGTGAGGAAAAAAATATTACCAAAGGGACCTCTGAAAGCAAAAGATGAACCACAGTACTTTATGCTCAGCTCCACGATTTGCCAGCTGCTTTCCAATTAAATAAGGAGTTCAACTGAGAATTTATCTGCATTTTGAAGCTGCATAAAGTATAAAAATAAAAGGACATGAGAAGATTTAACTCCATGCAGAAACAGATAGTAAGCCCATGCTTGTGTCACCACCAAGGAGGCCCATTTCTTCTTTTCTAACCCTTGGATTTCTCATTGTCACTACTTTTTTTGCTCCTAATCACTTTAGACAGTAGTAGTTCCATAGATATTCACTTCCAACACACTGCTCTATTTTCAGAAAATGTGGAATTATAAAAAGCTGTTTAAAAAAATTGAAAGAGACTTAAAAATTAAAGAGGAGCTAATGCCAATTATCGCCTTATTTCAGCATTGTTCATTACGGCCTCATAAAAGGAAATATTTCACAAGAAAATTAAAACCTCTAGGCAGGAACAACACATTCCTGTAGGATACCTTGATTCCAATGTGTATTCAAAGTGATCTCACAGGCTTCAAGCCACACAAACTGAAATTCAAAATACTTTACAGAATTTGTTGGCGGTGAATACAAACCACTTCTGTGAATAAAAAGAACACCAGACTTGTCAATGTTTAACAGACCAAAAGTCCTGTAGTGGAAATTTAAATGGTTCTCTTACGCTGCTGTTTATCCAATTACATTTCCAGGAGCTGTAAGGTGTTTTGTCACATTCTGAGTAACCCAAATTTGCAGTTGACTGTAACAACAATTGCGCAAAGATCTAATCCAAAAGCTGGTCTGTTACTACTCTTGCTTTTAAGCTGCGGAGCACTTCAACAGAAGGAGCTGCTCAATTTCTCTGACCAGATTCAGGAAACAAAACTTCCTTTTATTCACAGTTTACGTTGTTTTCTTGCAACATTCAGCGACAACATTGGCTTTTAGATTTAGAAATATATATACTTGCTTTTAATATTGAAGTCTTTCAGATTTACAGTTACAACTTAAAAAAAAAAAAAATTAATAACAAAATCATAGTAATAGATTGAGAGAGACCGTAATTCCAGCCGGTCTGTACCGAGATGAAGTGCTGAGTGTGCAATGAAGTGCAGAGAGGAGACCACTGGTTAGTGCTCAGGGTTAGTATAACCATACTTGATTGTTTAACTATGTGTTTCAATACCTCAATTTTTTGTGCTACCGTTTGGGCCTGGAGAGTCTCAATTTCTTTTAGTTTCAAAGCCAGATTGTTCATCTCCTCCTGCAGCATCTGACTTTTGCCCTGAGAGACCAGCAATTTGTCTGAGAGGTCACTATTAGTTTGTTCTAAAAGTGCTACTTCCTTGTGCAGTTGACAATAATCCTTGGAGAATTTCTCCTTCTCTTTTAGTATTTCTTCCTTAATGATGAGCAGACTCTTCTGTTCAGCAAGCAGGCTGTCATTTTCCTGAAGTAACTTCATCCTCTCCTTCTCTGTCACCTCTAGCCTCTCGCAGACAGAGCTGTGCAAGTCCTGGAGCTCTGCTTTTGATTTAGACAAGGAAGCGAAGTCACTCTTCAGTCGGTCCATACTGGAGGCAAGCTGCTCCATCTCTGCACAGAGGGTCTCTTTTTCTTTAATTATTTCCACCAGTTTCATTTCAGATTTACCTTTCTGCTGAACTACAAGTTCTTTCTCAGACAGAATTTCTTTATTTTTCTCTCTCAGCTCTTCTACCTCCTTCTCTAAGGAGCTGATGTGGCTTTGAAGTTCCATATATTCCAACAAAAAGGATTCCTTGTCCAGTTTTCTAGCTTCCTTTTCTACGGCTAAATTTTCTTTCATAATCTCAATCTCGCCATTTAATTTCTGACACTTATCTTGCAATTCAGTCCTCTCTCTGGCCAGCGTTTCCCTATCAGAGGAACAGGTCTTCAGTGAAGATGACAGGACCTGCTCGGCACGTGATGCAGCAGCCAGTTCATTTTCTAAGGTTCTTTTGGCATCCTGGGCCTCTTTCAGAAGATCTGAAAGGTTGCATTTACAGGCTATTAGCTCTTGATTTTCTAGAGTCTTCTTACTTAGCTCTTCCTTGAGGGCTCCAACGGAGTCTCGGAGGATGGTATTCTCTTGGGCCAGAGCTCTCTTGGCCGAAACGTCCAGTTCATGTTCTCTCTTCATATCAGAAATTGCATCTGCAGAAGACTTGCTTTCATCCAGAAGCTCCAAATATTTGTTCTCCAAGTCCTTCTTCTCTTGGAGAAGAGCTTCATTGTGCTTTTCACATTGCAATGACTTAAGAAAAACAGACTCTTTTTCTAAGTTCAGTTCGTTCATTTTCTCGGTAAAAACTCTCTCAGCAAGCACAGCATCTGCTGTGGCCTTAGCAAGCTTTTCAGCAATTGCCTTATTTTCATTTAAAAGTTCCTCCCTTTCAGCCAAAAGCCTTCGTTCTGAGGAACAAAGTGCCTCTTTCTCTTGAAGCAACTGAATACATTCAGAATCGGATCTCTCTCTTGAGGCCTGAGTTTCCTCAAGACGGTGAGCGAGAGTAGCAAGGGAACCCTTCAGCTCCGTATTGTCTTTCAGTGCTTTGTTAAGTTCTTGACGTTCAGTCTCGAGTTCCGTTTGCATCTCTTCCATTCTGGCTTTCAGTGCTTGGTTTTCACCAAGCATACTCTCTAAACTCACACGCAGCTCTTCTAGGCTTTTAAGGAGCATCTCCTTCTCGGACTGCAGGCTCTGACTTGTCTGCAATAGACTGTTCAGTTCGGTTTTTAAGGCTGTATGTGTGTTCTGAAGCTCTGAGTGTTTACCTAGGGCTGAATCTCTCTCTGCAGTCAGAATTGACACCTCTCTGGCCAGGGCCTCGCAAGAATTTTCCAGCTTCCGAATAACATCGCCTTTCTCTTTAACAACTGCATCTTTCTCTTCCAAAAGTTTCTTCTGATAATTCTCCAGATCCTCCCATTCTTTGATACGTTTCTGACATACCACATCCATGGCTTCTTTGCTGGCCTGAAGTTCTTTCAGCTGTTGGAGCATGGTTGACTCGGAAGACCGGAGAGCATCATTTTCTTGAGTTATCTTCAGCAGGTCTGCCTGTGCTGCCTCTATTTCAGACAGCAACTTGCTTTTCTCAGTAATTAGTGCTACCTTTTCAGTGGTTTCCTGCTGGCTTTTGGCGTCAGCTTCTTCCTTCTGCTTTAGGATTTTGTTGTTTTCTGAATTAAGTTCTTCATTTATTGTCCGGAGTTGTTCTTGGTCTCGGTGCATTAATGAAATCTTTGATTCCAATTCTAGAAGTTTTGATAACAAGGAACCTCTCTCTAATTTTAAAGTATTCCCCTCCTGTGCCAAAGTCTCTTTTTCTGACATCAAACCCCTCATCTCGTCTGACATTAGTTCAATTTCTTTTCTGGCTGACGCTAACACAGAGCTTAAGGACTAAAGAAATAAAGTCAGGGAAAAGGGAAAACAAAAATGAAGTCAAGCAGACAAATGAGAAATGTGGTTTAAGGGCAAACAGAGCTACTGTAATTTAAGTTTTAAAAAAGTGTATACAGTGACACACAGTCCCCGTGCAACTCAGCTGTTGACAGCCAGCCCTGATCTAAACACCCACCATTTGCAAGAGAACCTTTCAGTGGTTAAATAATAATAATAAAATATAATCATGGTTTGAAGGCTCCTCCATACTAAACTTCATCTTGTTTTTAAAACTACTCTCAACAAACTGAATGTAAATTACTCAGAAGGAAGAGCCACAGATCTAATGAGAATCTAAGGGAATTAAACTGCAAGGAGTTATATTATGTACTGGCTTCCAATTCTCAAATTTACCTTCTATATAACTAACTCTCCACATGATTCTGTCCAAAATATCTTGTCAGAACCCATTTAATTCAAAACACCACATTGGTGGTGCATTTAAAAGTAACTTGTGTGCCGATTTATACACTAAATCCTTTCCTAAAGCATAAACCCAAAGATTATAGGGAATAACTGAGGGATAAAAGCAAACAGTAATGTCAAAGGAACGGGAGAAAAAAAGAATCACTGTAGTCAAGCTACATACAAAATAGTTGTGCTTAATATGGGACCATACTACAGAATAAAATCTCAGGTGTGTGACATTTACATGAAATAGCAACATATTTTAAAAGTATGCATTTAAAAACCAGGGAATAACATTTGGCTCCAAGTGATTGTGCTGAGCCAGGTCTCTATGAATGGAAAATGTTAATATCCAGAGACTGTATGTGATGGATTCTTGTGTTATCTAGAGAAGGCAACCAGTTAGTCGTGTATGCTTCTCTTCCCTAACCAATATTTATCTACCCTGGAAAAGTTTAGAAAAGAAACTGCAAAAATCTTACTATGAAATGGTGAAGCCAGGCAAAAAAAAAACCCCAAACTACCCACAGTCATTCACTGAAACGGAAAGATTTAAACTTTAAAATACTTGCAGAGTAACAAATGACACATACTTTGGCCTCTTCTGCTTGTTTTTTCAGCTCCTCAGCCTGTGTTTCTAACTCATCGTTCTTCTTTTGTGCAATTTTCAGTGCCTCTTCTGCATCCAGCAAGTTCTGCTTAAACCCTTTGATATCTGCGTCGTGTTTAGTTATCATCTCAGAAGTTTCTTTTTCATACTTCTCCTGAAGATCCTTATACTGATTCTGGTTAGTCTCGATTTGCTTTTTCTGACAGAAGAGAAATCAATTGGAACCCAGTTAAAGAAGCAGTGGCACAATATTCTGCACATAGTTAGCCTGTGCTTTTTAAAGCTCTTCTTACCATGTCCGTTAGTTGATCCTGCATAGTTTTCAGTTCTGCTTGATGAATCTTGAGAGTTTCTTGCTGACTCTGCTCTGCTTTCTGTGTTGTCTGCTCCACATTTTTCTGAAGCTGAACAGCCTTTTCATTTGCTTTTGTAAGCTCAAGTTGTATTTGCTCCAACTGCCTAGAAAGACCAAATAAAAGACATTACTTTTTGCTGACAGCACAACAAGCACCGAGATGAAAGACTCTAAATTACGCTGAAGTTCTATATTCTGTCCAAGCATTTAGGAAGAGATTTAATTATTTAACATATGGAGAAGGTTCTGCTAAATTAAATATACACAAGTGAGACTGTGCTCTCGCTCGTGTGCAGAGCAACACAGCTGCCATTTACTCTGCCTCCAGTATGGGGTTTTGTAGAGGTGAAGAACAAACTATTCTACATGGGATTTTTATTTGAAACACAACACATTGTCTCTTGCTGGACAAAAAAGGTGACACAAGTCTTTTATATATGCGAATGAACCAGGCTTATCAGGTCACCAAGTAATTATGAAGCACCATCACAAAACAGTCTAGTTAATTATGAAGGTCGTTTACTGTGGGCAATGAGAAGCAGGTTACGTAAGAATTTTCAAATTGTAAATGTTAGATACTCTTCAAATCACTCTGAGGAGACTGTTTTGATTAATTTAGCTTGATAAGTTCACTTGTCATATCAATGTGACAGAAGCAGCTTGTTCAGATATTTACAAAAAGATAAAATGAGAAGCTGGGAGCTCAGGAGCAAAGAATTAATGTGAGAATGTTCTGCCAGCAGTGGATTACCTCTCTTTCAACCGGAGCTCATCATTCATCTTCATAAGCTGGGCAGAGCTGTCTCCTGAAGACTTCATGATCTCTGCAATATCATCTTCAAGTTTGGCTTTAGCTTCCATCAGTTGCTGTTCTCTCTCTTCACGCTCCCTCAGTTTCTTCTCCATCACTGGGCAAGACAAAGACAATCAGCCTAGTCAGTTTAAGAGAAAGGGTGTGCACAGACGAGCTAGAAGATAGAAAAGAAGTGTAAGCAGAGTATTGATGCCACAGACCTTGCAAATTGTCCCCTTAAACATTAGCATTCTTTTGAACTGTTAACTGTAGTGGAAGGTTAAGAACTTTTCAGGAACAGCAAAAAGGCAACTGGTAAAGAAATTACTCTTCCAGAAGTGATTCACTTAACTTCAGGCCATGAGAAGCTGATACAAGTTCTACTCATATCAGAGGGTAATCAAGCAATAGAATAAGATAGAATAATTTTATGGGTGAGAAAACTCACCAGCTAGTTAGTAGAGCAGCAGAAGACAGACAACAGCAAGCAACATGAAGCTGCAGTGAAAAATGGATTCAGTCCAGGCCAGGTGCTGCCACCAAGGCCAAGAGCAGCCCTTGGGTTGACTTCTACAGCTCCAACCACGCCTCGAAGGACTTGCTTACAGGGGACACAATAATTCATTCCTTTCTACAGGGGTTTTAAATTAGGATGGACAACTCAAAAGACAGCAAGACAACCAGACTAATGTGCAGTCTTTTTGATAGCCTGAAAAAGAAAACACTACTCGTGGACAAGGCTTCTGTGAATTAACTGTCTTACATTTGCAATGCTTCAGTCCAGGCCCCAAACCTTTGTCTGGTATCTGACCGTCACCACAGCATGACTTCGTTGCAACCTCTAACAAGAATTTAACAACTGGTTTGGAGTACCCTCAGCTGGGAAATCTTCTGCCTTACTGCACTGTTTTCTTAACATCACGGTCACCGTGCTGGGTCGCTACGCACAGTGCCACAAAAGCCATTTTCTGCCCAGAAGAAAAAGGCTTTCTGTTGAAGGTGAATGCATTTGGGAAAGCGTTACGTACTACGACCTGGCAGGCTGAGCAGGAGGCACAGGAAAGCACAAAGCTGATGTATTTTTGAAAACATTCCATTTTATTACTTCCTTACCAGTCAAACTAGACTTCAGCTGTTCCAGTTCTGAGGACATGAGCGCAAACTGCTCCTCTTTTTGGTTTAGTTTTTTTATTGTTTCTATGCAAGTAAAATTTTGAAAACAAAGTTAGTAACTACTTAGATGCAGACAATTCCACCTACTTGAAAGGTATATTACTCTTAAGAAGACAGGCTGCAAGTAATCCTGTCCTTCCCACAGCTGCTGAAGCTGCTGTACCACCAGGTGGAAATTTAAAAGCACATGGAAAAAAACTTTTTGTTTTACAGCATTTGCTTTCTGTAGCTTTTCAGCTCTGTCTTTAGTTTAGCGGCAGACGTACCTTGCATAGTTTGTTGAACGTTTTCTGCTTCATCAGCTGCACTAGTAAACTTTTCTTTCTGAAAAACGGATAAAAACTTAAGGTAAGGTTTGGTAGTAGCAGCACAATTCAACCACTGCATTTCTATTTGGTATTCTTCACGTACAAAATAGAACGGTCTTCACTTCTGTCATAAATACATCTGAAGCGTTTGGATTAGTTTAACGTAGGTATGTTCAGCAACACAAAGCAAGATTTTCCCTTGCCTTGGGTGCGAGCAAGTCCCTAAACATACAAGACAACTTCTCCATCAGCCAGCAAGGCAGCAGAACTGCAGCCCCAGGGCCCAGTGGAGGAGACGCGATTTCTGGGTCTCAACACAAGAGGCTCTTCACGCTGCTCAGAGGCTGGGCAGCGGACGTCTGCAACCCTACCATCAACCACCACAGAGCTTTTCCAGCTTTACCAGCAGGAAGAGATGCTGGAGTGTGAAGGGAAGTATAGAGGAAGATAAGAAGTGAGACTATTCCACCAACTTCAAATATTTACTGTGGCCAGGGAAGGATTTTGTGACAGGGACAGTAAAACCTAAAGGCATGTCTTCCTGTTACTAACTCCAGGCTAGTTTCTCAGGAAAATCTCTCCCAACTACAAAATATTTGCAAATTTAATTAAATTTGCAAAATAAGACATCAGATGAAGAATGTCTTCAAAACCCATGTGTAAGACGTGTATACCAAACATTAATTTCTTTGCACAGTTTTAATAAAGAGCCTTAAGGAGCAATCTAAATTTAAACAACACGCTGCTTTTTGGTTTGGTTTAATATTTTATCTGCAATCCATAAACAGATGACTTCTATTGACATAAACCAGCCGGTAACACAGAACTCAGGTGAAATGCTCTTTTCATTCCACAACAGACCCCGTAAGTCATGAACTCTTGCCTCCTTTTCACGAGTAAAATAGATTTGAAAGACTTTTGCCCAGTTCCACAGATTTCAATTACACTCTCACCATGAAAATCAAAATCCAAAGGATAAAGTCAAAATTTTTGGGTATTACTCACCAAAACTTGAAGTTCCTTTTCCAAAGAATCTTTAACTTGATTTACTGCACTCAAGTTTTTCTCAAGGTCAAGAAGCTTTTGCTCTTTGCCCTGCAGTTCTTTGGCCAGATTACTAGCCTAACGAAGATGATGAAATGAAGTAAAATAAAATTACAAACATGAATGAAAAAAGGAAAATTAAAAGTTGAATCTGAAAGGAATAACTCTAATACTAAAATCACTGGAAGATGAAAAATAAAACAAAACCAAAAAAAAAACTGAAGAAAAAAAAAAAAAGGTGATGTGTTAACTGAGTGAAGCTGATTTCCACTGAGGACTACATACATCACAGTACTAATCGCATCTTGAAATCATTAATGTTTAGATCTTTTGGAATTAATGGTGAAACCAGTATTCAATGGCAGACATTTTCCAGTGCGTTCAAAAGTTCCAAGAGTTACAGCATTGGCTGACTTAGTAGTTTTGGTTCTTTATGATTTATTTTTTTTTAAGTGAGGAATTCAGCATTTAGGCTTCAACTGGGCGGTCAGACCGATACACGCAGAGGGGTGGGATCGTTCAAAAGGCTCTGTACCACACTCAGGGGTAGTGCAGAAACCCCACATGACCTCAAGAACAGGTCTGTAGAAATCAAAGCTCTTGGAACCATCTGAGAAGGCTTTAGAAAAAGCTATTTCCAGTTCCTTTCCCACTACTCTTACAATTAAAGCTCCAACTTGGCAGGTCACGCACAGAGTGGGGATGTGGGTGAGCCCTTTAAAGAAATGATACATCAGCACTTTTATTCGGCAACGCTTCAGAACAACTTTCAAGTACTGACTGCCACGCTACCAACTTTAAGGAGCCATTTCACCCCAAACCAAGAAAAATCTCAGTAAGATCTATCACACTGCAGTCTGAGCTTCAAAACTGCTGTGAAACAGGGTCTAACATCACTGCATACCCTTGCCTTAAACCAAAAGTTTCCATCAGGATCCTTTTTGCTGTATTTGTTTTTAATAGCCCCTCCCACCATCTTGTTTGATGAGAGGTAAGGCAATGAAAGTACAGAGGAAACACTTCCCCCCTGAGCCCTGAGAGGGATTTTAGCTAAATACCCCTGATACCAAAGGTTAAAAACTGGTATCTTAAGCTACGTGGATTTTTCTCCCAGATAAGCCAAACTGACTTCTCAGTCACATGAAGCTTTCAGCAGAGGCACTCTGAAGCTTGCAGCAAGAAAATGCAGAGAGGTTTTTTTCTTCTCTCTTTAGTTTAATGGTGCAGACTGGGCACTAGAAATCTGGTTAGAGGTATGACCCCGTTTACACTTTCTCTAAACCTCCTCAGACAGTGCCAAGATATGTATTAAATAAAGCTCTTTTTTTCTGTGATGTATTTGCTGTAGCAGGTTAGAACGGTACGAATGTAAAATAAAAGCAAAGTAAAAAGAAAAGGATGGATGTTGATACAAACCTTGCTACTTCCATCAACCTTTTCAGTCTCTAAATTCTGAATTTGTTTCTCAGCTGCCTCAAGCTGCTCTCTAAGTTTCTGGATTTCCAATTTACCTTCAGAATTGGCTTTCTGAAGTGCAGCAAGGTCCAATAGCTTTTCTTCAGCAGCTTTGATCTGTGGTGTAAGACTATCAATAACTTTGGTTTGTTCATTGTACTTGGCTTGCAGTACCTCTAGCTCCTTTACCTTTATTTCAGCTTCCTGTAATTTGTTTAAAGTGTCTTCCATTTCTACTAGATGCTGATCTTCCACACTTTCCAGTTTGGTCTTCAGGTTTTCCAGGTTCTGATCTTTCTCCTCTGTGACTGCCAACAGTTTTGCTTTCAGCGACTCAATCTCTTTTAAATGATGAGATTTTTCATTTTCCTGCTTCTGTTTTAAATTGGACATTTCCTTTTCATAGTCTAATTTAATCTTCTCAATCTGAGTCTTTAACTCTGCAAATTCTGCTGTCTCAGCCCCTACACCTTTGCTGAAAGAAACTTTTAGTTCTTCCATTGCTTGCTGATGGGAGGCAATTGCAGATTCCAGCTTCGACTTCCACAGCTCTATTACATCTGAATTCTCCTTGTTGGCGTGATCAAGCTTAGTTTTCAAGGATTCATTTTCTTTTGCCATTCTCTCGTTCGAAGCGGAAAGCGTCTTGATCTCCTTCTGCAATGCTTCTTCACTAATTCCAAACTTCTCCTTCAGTGAGCTCATCTCGTTCTGATGTTCTTTGCTAACTGCTGCCATTCTTTCTTGCAAAGAACTTATTTCTTGTAACAGTGATAGAGAAGTGTCCACGTCGTCGATGTGTTTACTAGACTCTAATCTCCCTCGAAGCTCAGCTACTTCCTTCACCCTCAAGGCAAGATCTCTTTCTAGCTCCATGATGCGAGATTTTTCTGACACCGTGGCCACCTATGATTAACAGCATTTTGAGAAAAGAAGAAAGAATTAGAAAAGGTAAGTTAATACAAGGACACTTCGGCCTCACTGAGAAGAAACCACCGAGCGTTGCAAACGAACATCACATTAGTGCATTCTCAGCGGCGTTTTGGATTAGGACACCTTAGGGTGTCACTGTCAACTCCTATTTCTATGGAAGTTCTAAAGAAACTTTAAATTAAAAGCAAATGCTGCTTTTACACCGAAGGCTGTGAAACAAGACCGACTGTTGTCTCATGTATAAATTAGCAGGTTAAAATAAGAAAGACACGGGCATTTTTCCTATTACATGCATATTATGTTCTTTCTAACGGTGGAATTTAAATTCATTTTTCTGAAGTTATCTGGAAATAACGACTTGCTGAACAACTTACAAGCTATGCTTATGTATATTAAAAATGTTTAACAAAATGTTTCCCAGAACCATTTTAAGGCAGACTGAAAAAGTAAGGAGAATCTTGAGGCCTCTATTTGTTGAAATAATTGCTTCCAAATTCACCTCATGCCAGCTCTGAGACTGTCAGAGAAAACTACAAATGCATTTTCAGCCTACAAATCCTCTGAAACTCCTTCTGTATCCACTCCATTGTTCTCTCTGACAGTGTCCTCACCTTATCTGAGCTTTCCACTGACTGCGGCAGCAGCCTGCGGCATGGAAAAGCCAGCGGAGCTACCGCAGTTATTTCTAATTAGGAGTTTACTCTTTCAACCTCCTCAGGACAGCAGCAGCCCGACAAAGATATTACTCACCTGCAATTGCCTTTTAAAAGTACTTATGATGGAGTACGTTCCTGGGTTTGTAATATTCATCCTTACCTCAACATCAAGAAAAGCCACGGGGGTGAACATGGCTACCTAGGTATCTCCTTAAGAATTTACAGCTGGTGAACTCTTGACTTGGGACCAAGTATGTCCAGGAAAATTTTGACAAGCAACAGTATTACTGGTGCCACTGGGATAGCCATGAAAGGATTAGGTAACGGGTGGAAAATAAAAGAACTTACAAAGCCACTGCAGACCCTGATTTAGCAAAGCAAGTAGTACAACTATTTAAGACCTCAGAAATCAAGCCCCAAATAGCGTCTGTGTCAAAAGCATTGGCACAGTTGATCTTACTTGGTTTTGGATTTAATGAACTTTGCTTCTTCTAAACATGAACCACCGAACGGTCCGTCATGACAATTCAAAGTCCCATCTGCTACTTTGGGCTTGGATTCAAGTATTACTCTTGCAGCTTTAAGACATCTTACCTGAATTCTTCTGAAGAACTGACTTTATGTACATAGGGGCACACATCCCCCACTAGAGCTCACAATTCATACTAATCCCTCAGTGTCCCAGCTGTATCTATAGCAGGAACTGATCGTGGCGGCAGTGGGGATCTGTTTCAGCACGTGATATACCCAGCAGACCGTGGCATCAGAAATCTTCCACAACACAAATCAGTCTTGTTATTTAAATAGTGAAAACCATTACCCTAGTGTCTTCTAACTCCCTCTGGAGTTTGTCAGCTTTGGTCTTTTCAAAGAGCAGGCTCTGTTCAAGCTCCTTAATGCGGGCATGCTCCAGTTTGGTCTGCGTCTGTTAGTAAAAAGGGAAAGGAAGAGAACACAACGGTGCCACCATCACATGCCAGCACAAGAGGAGGGAGCCACATGCAGGCCGTGCTGCCAGAATCTTCTACCAATGATGAGCAGAGAAGATGCAGTGGATAAAATGAACAGGGAAATGCTATGGATGAGAAGGATGGACTGAAAGTGTAAATGGACTGACGTGTGGAAAAAAAAAAGTAAAAAAAAATAAAAAAGAAAAATCACAAATGAAGAAATATGAACAAAAAAAGTTTCATGCAGCCGAGTAGAAGTTATTTATCAGTACATGAAGTTTTCAGCACAAATTAGAATAGCTATGTAAAAAAAAAAATATATGTGCACATACATCTATACCTGTTCTAACAGCAGGGTAAGTCCCTTCGCTTGTCATCCCACTAACTCTTTCTCTTTAATACTTGGCTTCTTTTCATCCATTATTTAGTTATTAACCAGGGGACAAAAATTCAACTCTGAAGCTCATATGACAAATCAAAACTTTTAAAAAATTTTTTAAACTTTCCCTTTTTTAATCTTTTATTTTTTTCTAAAGCAGTAGCTGTGGCTCAAGTCTCGGACATAAAAATCCTTTTGGCCAAGACCTGGGAACATTAAGGCTTGTTTGTCACTATGGCACGAATTATTTGAATAGAAAGAGAAAGAGAATGGTTGTCTGGAACTGCAGCACCCTCCTATTCTCTTCCCCTCCTCCTCTTTCAGGAAGGAATCAGGTAACAAGTAAGATCCTCCAAAATCAGGTAAAAAAAGTGATTTTCTCTGACTGTTCTATAGCTACCAAAGTCTAAATGCATTGAAAAAGATGTGGAAGTAAGGAAAAAAAAAATAAAGGTAATAAGAACTGTGTAATTCTAATAGGTTCCTAAAGAGAGGCAGGATGAAGATGAAACTAAGTGAGCAGGTACCTACTGCCTTTGCTTACAAAGAGGTGGAATTTTTAGCAAGAACACAGAATAGTGGATATGGTGATGGCCAGGTCCTCCCGGAGGCTTGAAGTTTGAGAGATGCAAGTGAAGTCCAGCAGCAAGTTCAGATCTGACCTGCACCTCTGAAGCGGGGAAAAGGGCAGGGAGGGTGTCAAGAAGCAAAAAGGAATAGGAAGAGGCAAGAACTGGGTGCTGAGATTCCTGTATTGTGTCAACCTTGACAGGTCGCTCTTTGTTTAAATTTACTAAACAATCCAAATTAAAAGGACTATGGAAGTCTATTGCTGCTTCACTGTCTTTTCCAAAAGAGCAGCTTTCCAGGGCTTGCTCACACTGAGAGTAAGGTGGGCGTCCCAAAGAAGACCCAATAAAGTTGAAGATGTTTATTAACCAAAGAAGTGACATCACCTGGATGAAAGTTCTCCACACGGCTTAACTGCTGCGCTTAATTTACTGTGGAACAAAGTGACAGCCAAACCCTACAACTTGCTATGAAGAGAAGCAAGTCCTGCAGCCTGCAGAGCTACCCCTTGAACGCTGGATTGAGAGAATCCAGGAAGAGTGGAGGACGCGTGGATAATTCCAGAGCTGTGCTTCTGCCAAAGCTGCAGCGCAGCGGCGCACACGCAGCTGGCAGGACACTGCTGCTTCTCCCATCTTTGCAATGTGATATTGAAGAATCCCAACAGAACTGTGTTATTTATAGAGTGACAAGCTGATTAGCACTGCCTCCCAACCAGCCGCCGCAGTTAAAGATCTTACGCGGTCTCTGCAGAGCGAGTGGGATGGGGATGAGCCTCTTGTTTTGCTTCAGGCCTGTTCTCCTCCAAACACAGTATTCCTTCTGACAGCATCGTTATCCTCTTTCCCAAAAGCTGCAGACATCTGGCAGGTTCATTTTTTAAACGTTTTTCCAGTTGAAAGCAGTTGGCTGTGTTACGATGCCGTTACGAGGGACCGGGGAATGGTAGGGGTTGGAAGGGACCTCCAAAGATCATCGAGTCCAACCCCCCTGCCAGCG
>JANHFX010008197.1:0-22923 GCA_027560015.1 Chloroceryle amazona
GAGACATTCAAGGTGGGGCTTGACAAGGCTCTGAGCAACCTGCTCTAGTTGAGGATGTCCCTGCTCTCAGCAGGGGGTTGGACTAGATGACCTCTAGAGCTCCCTTCCAACCCAGACATTTCTATGATTCCATGAAAGTATACTATTTTGCAGAAGATTTTAAGTATATTTGAAACATCTTCCTTTTCTCAGATTCTATGTATGCATTATCCACATTTGTTAAACAAAATAAATTTAGTCTACTATTAAATAAAAATATGGGTTTAACGATTCATGTAACACTGGTTTTCATGTAAGTATACAAAATTACCAAAAAATAAATGAACCAAATTTTGCTTTTAATTAATTAGTATTAAACTACCTATCTGAAGATGTGTCCCTCCATAACACTGACTTTCATGGGAGAAAAAGAAACTATACATTTCAGATTTTTTTCCCAACTATAAACTGTTTTTAAAAGACACTATGCTGTTTTGCTGCTTCCTTTGTAACTGTTAATTCAGAAGTCAAAATATTTTATATTTACTTGATTAATATGTTATTCCAATTTGTGAATTTATTTAGCTTATTCTAAAGTAACACTCAAAAAAAAAATCTGCATAATATGTTATTACCTCTTTCTAGATAAATATATACATGTTTCATTATATGAACACTTGAAATGTTGCATAATATATATATATACCATAGAATCACAGAATTGCTATGGTTGGAAAAGACCTTTAAGATCATCAAGTCCAACCATTATCTAACACTACCAGGGCCACTACTACACCACATCCTTGAGCACCACATCTAGACATTAAATACATCCAGGGATGGCAATTCAACCACCTCCCTGGACAACCTGTTCCAATCTTTGATAACCCTTTTGGTATAGAAGTTTTTCCTAATGTCCAGCCTAAAGCTCCCCGGCGTAACTCAGTGCCATTTCCTCTTGTCCTATCACTTTTGACTTGTGAGAAGAGACCAATACGCACCTTTCTACAACCTCCTTTCAGCTACTTGTAGGGAGCAATAAGGTCTCCCTTCAGCTTCCTCTTCTTCAGACTAAACAACCCCAGCTCCCTCATCCGCTCCTCATAAGTCTTATTCTCAAGGCCCTTCATCAGCTTCGTTGCCCTTCTCTTGACCCACTCCAGCACCTCAATGTCTTTCTTATACTGTGGTTCCCCAAACTAAACACAGTACTCAAGGTGATGCCTCACTGTTGCCGAGTACAGTGGAACAACCACTTCTCTAGTCTGCTGGCCAGGATGCCATTGGCCTTCTTGGCCACGTGGGCACAATGCTGGCTCATGTTCAGCTGGCTGCCAATGAACAACTCTAGGTCCCTTTCTGCCAAGCAGGTATCATCTGCAAACTTTAACACAGAGAAAATGTTTTGAGGGGATGTTCATATACTTTAAGAAACTCCTAATGAAGATAGGTTTTAGGAAGTCTACTTTGGACCCTATATAATTTATTATATACTTTGTTTTAAGTCTGTTGTACCTGATATCTAATTATTTTTGTAGACTCACAGAAAAATTGGGTTGGAAACAATGATCAGAGGCCATCTAGTTCATCTTCCTGCCCAAGGCAAGATCACTATACCTATTTCCCGAGAGACTTTCAATCTAATTTTTCCTACAGACCTTCATGACAAATTTCACAGATTCCTCTGGCATTCTGCTGCAGCTCTTCACTATCCTATTAGAAAGTTCCTCTCCATATCCCATCATATGAGCCCATATCTTTATTTTTCACTTCCTGTCCCACCCACTACAGATGTAACGAAAAGAATTATATTCAGCGTGCAGATTCTAATAATCCACCAGCCTCTTCCCTTCTCTTTTCATCTGTAGACTTACTCGAGAAATACTGCAAAGCTACTGAAAGAGCCCTGCTGAGACATTCCTAAGAGGAACACCAATCACCTGCCTCAGAAATATCTCAGTCTAGATTTCCTCTGGAAAAAATAAATTCAACAATAATTTGAAACAAAACAGGTAGACACTTTAAATCATTAAAGAAAATGAAAGACCCCACTCTGAAGGAAACACCATTGAAGTGTAAGTAGAAAATGGAGTCCAGGGAGGAATGAGAGAATGGAAACATTGCAAGCAAATTCATCTAGAATACAGTCAAGTCATTGGCTTAAAATGCACTTAAATAACTAAGCATTTGAAAGCTTCCTTCAGATACATTGCTTCAGTTAAAAAATACTGTAGTTGCTGCTTAGTGTTGTCATCTTTGGCTAATACCACTATTAAATAAAGGCTTTTTGAGTCACACAAGCTTCTACATTTATTTCTAATATTTTTTCTGACCTTGACAGGATTTTTTTTTCATTTGTTCTTCTTTTGCTTTACCAGAGGATGATATTCGGTGCTTTGAATTGTGCTATGAAGTAATTTTTAAAAGCCAACACTGGAAGCAAATTAGAGAATCTGTTTAAGGAGTAGGACAAAGACGAAAAAGATTGATCTGCATGTTTACAATCTACTGAAATAAATTAACAGGATAGAGGGCATGAAATGGGATAAAACTTGGAAGTACAAACTGAACTGGATGTTTCTTAGACCAAAAATAGAGGGGTTACATCCTTTTTTTCTCAGACTTGTGAAAAAAGGGAGGAAATTAATATAAAGGACAGAAACATTTTGAAATAGAGCACTGGAAAGATGGTCAGATACGCACTGGATAATACTGAGACAGAAAGTGATGGAAACTTGCCTTCAGAAAAAGCAACATAATGAGAAGTTCCTAGCATGAAGAGCAAGAAGAGAGCGCAGCTTTCTGGGGCTGCAAAATGCAAACAATAAATAGCATGGTGGCTGAATCAGAAAGTGATATTTAATATAGCAGGGAATGATGCTACCCAGAATTTTAGTAATAAGCACAAAACAAAACCAGTTATTTTTGTCAGACCTAAATAGCACATTAGAAGAATGTAAAAGGGGGCCTGGAACCACACACACTGGTGGAAATGGAAGAGACAGAAATGATGACGCACTAATTAGTAAAAGACAGGAAGCCTGAAAATGGTGAACACCCATGCATTCAGTAGGACATCACAGTGACTCTTTAACTAAATATTACTACTAATGAATAAAAAGAGATTAGTACATTTTACAGAAATTGAAAGAACCTCACTATGAAAGAGTAGATGATTTCCAAGTCTATATTTGTCATTTAACTAATTACCTCATCCATACCAAACTTTCAGTTGTTTCCATCTAACACGTGTTTGCTTGGGTATAGATCTACAAAGATTAAAACTACAACTAGAAAAATGGAATTAACACGTGCCAGAACTACCAAGCTTGGGAAAAACATTTGGAAACCTTGCATGATACTCCCTAAAACATTAGGTTCAATCAGAAACATCAGTTGTATCTTTTAATGCATAAAATTTACTCAAAGGTTCTATTTTTTTTATTTTAGAGTATTTCATCTCTATGATTTTTTTCTCTTTGAGCAATTTGATCTCTTAAGTGCTCTAAAACAATATGCTAAAAAAAGCCTAATGGTATTCCTGATCTAGCATTTCTAACTGACAGCATAACATTGTTTTTCTCAGTTTTCAAGTGTGAATATATATTGTTAAATTTTTAATTTAGTTCATCTCCTGCTGTATTCACTTGGGCATCCACAGAAAAACTACAGGTCAAATATTGCTCTCTTGTGGAATCCCACTACCTCCTATATATATAGTCTGTCTTCAGTGGAGAAAAAGAAGGGGGAATATGTTCCTGTTACTGGAAGACAATCAACAAATCTCTTCGTAATGTTTCTCCCAAAAGATCCAATTTTTCCCACAGGTGAGTTGGTATTGGAGTTCAGAAATGTGGTAAAATGAAAGAAAAGACATTAATCCAGAAGAGTATTACAGTACTAAATGCACACACACACATACAGAGTAGAGCCAGCTTTCTGCCCCTTTTCAAAAGAAATTTGCAAGGAAGTACCCACTTCTGATTACTTCCAGAATATTTCTCATAAATGAGAGCAGGAAAACCTTCATGCTTCTTTCACCTCAGCTCTTCAATTTAAGGTAGCCAAAAATGATAGAGAAGGATCAGTAAAATACTATTTAAGGGACAAAATCCAATGCTAAGCTTTGTGGTTTTGTCTCCTTAATATATTTTTCTGTCATTAATGTACAGAAATCTTACAGTAGAATTCACATGTTGGAAGGATGTAGTGTGATATGGATAGTAGCAGTGATGCCATCCTTAAAATCTACAACCATCCATCCTTTAGAGTACAGGGATAGCACATTAAAAAGAGTCATATTCGTAGACATTCTGAAGGTTTCCTAGTTCAAGGCCACCTTCATTTTAAGGATAGAATAATCTATCATCTATTTTAGCTTCCCAAGTATCTCAGTTCTTGTCATTTACAGCTTCTGAAACCTAAAGAAAGTTCAGGTTATAATATAACAATTTCATAATAGATTTCAGTGATAAGTAATAAACTACCCTTGCCCCCTGATACAAAGCATTGTTTCAAACAGTTGACAGGATACATGTTTCCATGATATACTTCATCTACATAATTTTCCTGTAAATCATTATAGTCAGACTTTTAAAATTACTTATATCTGGTACAAAATACCATGCAAATTGATGTTGTTTTCCTCGAATTCCCTTATGAAAACTGAGGACAATCAGTTTAAAGCTGCTTGTCTTTAACTTGCTTTCCTCTGTCTAAATACTTCAGCAAATATTCAAGATCACACAAACCCAGCTCAACAGAATAAACTGAGTGCCTATCTTGACAGCAATCATCCTATTACTGTTTTGCACTAGATTTTCAGTGTCATTTTTAGTATAGTCTTTTTTCCTTTGTACTTTATAATAATACATAGGCCAAGCCTGAAAAACACAACAGAAAAGTAGGTTTGCTTCAAGAATGCAACACTAATGTCAGCCAGTATATCTCAGGAGTTTGACATCATAACCATAAAATAAGCATTTCTGGAATGAGTACAATTGAACAGGTTTCCAATAGTGATAGAAAACACCCAAAGTGGGGATGAAAGGCAGGGGGACTGAAAGGACAGCCCAATTGCAGGTAAGTTAGTTCAGTAGGAGTCTTTTAAACACATACCTCAGACAAGCAGCAGAGAAGAAATCCATGCTAGAAAAGACGCTGAAAGAGCTTGATGTCCACCTGGAAAATTTCTTGTGCTGTTTGAAAAAGCAAGACGGTTCAAATTATGAACCGAGTTAGATCTACTGCAATACAATCAGTCCTGATCAGTATGTAAATGAAAGCAAGAGTCAGTAGCACTGTGCCTGGTAGGAAACCGAACAGCTAAGGGAGATAGAGACAGAGAAAAAAAAAGAGGAGGGAGCTCCGTCTTCCTTTGGTAAACCTCAAACATTTGTGTGAAGCATTTAGCCTTAAGCAGAGCTTCTCTCTGGGAAAAAAAACTGTACACTCCTGCAATGCCAGGATTTTGACTACAGCATTGCTTGCTTTAGCCTTTAATATGTTTTCCATGTGAAGGAACAAGTTGACTTTATAAGGCCAGAAAAATCCATCTTCCAACAAAATTCTATGATGCCAAAGACCTGACTGCATCTTTTGAAACATTTTTAAAAGCACCAAAATTGGATTTTCTCCTTATTTATAGTCTTAACAATATCTACAAAGCAAGCATTCAGATATTATAACAAAATAAAATAAGAAAGGGGAGGGACCCCCATTCAGACAGCTCACATAAATGAAGTAAGGTCTAGTATTTAACATCCTTCTGGCTTACCTGATAAAACCTGAATTTCAAATGCATTGTTAGGAAAACAAGAATAAAACCCCCAAGAGATAGTGATGAAGAAATGTCTTAAATGCTCTCTAATAAACTTGTTCAGATTCTCAGTTCCAAAAGATTACCAAGGATTTATAAATTTCTGCATTCTCATTGGGAAGGGAAAAAAAAAAAAAAAAAAAAGACCTCTGCAGTATCCTCTGCTTCGTTCTCAGCTTCCTGTTCTGAGGCTCACCCTATGGTACCGAGTACAAATCAGCAAATACCACGTTGGAGGGGGAAGAAAAAAAAAAGGGGGGGGGGAGGAGGAATAGAGACGGAAGGACAAAGAGGAGGGTTAAGAAATAAAATAAAAGGGTAAAAAAAAAGATACCAAGCCATCACCTTGAAGAACAGCCCCATCTACCGGTAGAAGGAATAAACCGGCTATAAAACTATACCGCTTTAAAAAAGATTTTCTGACTTAAATGAGTCTGAAAATCTACATCCCGTTTTCCTACAGCAAGGAACAAAGGGCAGGAATTACGCTGAGAAGTAGCTTTCTTTATCCAATGTTAAACGATCAAACATTTTCATTAATTTTCATTTATTTTCTGTAATCTGTTTGTCTCTGCAACATAAGAAGGAAATAGTCTGCATAAGGGTGGTCCTTTATGAGAATACCAGAAAGCTTTCCAGGTCAGCCCCTGGCATGCTCTGTCTCATTTTACACCTTCTCACTGAGTAGCTTCAACATACTCAGTTATGGGTCAATCACAAAAAGAAAAAAAGGTTCCTGTGCCAGAGCCATATCGATGTATCCATCTATTACAGACTGCATTGCCAATCATACAGCCTGGTACACAACTGCCACATCAGATCTATACATTCCTGTGCATTCAGATGACAGCTGCACAGCCAAATTTGGAACCTAGACAAAAATTGCTCCTTTTTAAAATTCAGACTGCTAAGTAACAGTCACTGCTAATACAACAAACTCCAGCTGCATTGGATCAGCCTCAGTTTGAGCTAAATCAGACAGCATTATATATTTCTCATTTTGCTTTCTTGACACACACACAAAAAAAAAAGTATAACTGGGATGGCCATCAGAAAACATTCTTGAAACCCCCTAGCTTCAGCCACACTGGAGCATTGGGGTGCAGGATGGTAGAAAATGAAGGGGGCAGTGACTAGGAAGGTGAGGTGCACAGAAGGGCTAAAAATAATACTGCATTACTTACATTCTGTAATATAATTTTGGCATGTAAAGATAGAAGAAAATAAGCCTAATTAATACCTGTATGCAATAATGCTGTCATCTATGATATAACTGACAACGCATTAATCTGTGATTCAGTGACCCCAGGCAGCTGTAATGAATTTGATCCTCTACAGTCAATTTCAGTGCTGTTCTGATATGTTCTTTTAAAATGATTTACATCATGAGGTTTTGACTGCTCAAATTTTGCTTGAATCCAATGTATGTGAAGCTCCACCTCCCGCTGGTAGCCTAACATCCTTGGCCCTTCACCACAAGCATTTGGAACTTCTCAATATAGTGCCTAATTTTGAAGCATTTATCTATATAGGGTGTTATGAACAATTGTTCTAACAATGAAATCTAATCCCAAAATTTTCAAAATATTTTTTCTGCAAATATTAAGAGTAATTAAAACAACACAGCAGGCAACCATATGACATTAAATACTTAGTTAAAACACACCATAATATGTCCAAATATCAATACTCAAATGCTGACATGCAAAGGGCAAGATCAAGCTGGATACAACCATGCAATGTGACTCCTTTGAATGTGTCTGAACGCTGATTTAGAAAGACCTCATATGCTTTTTATGTTTCACTGCTGCCATGACCACCAGTTTTGAATTTAGCCTTTCTGCTGGCACTACTGATAAGCTGATAAATAGATGAGGTATGTTGCCACTATCCAAATGCAATTCAATTCTATGACCTTGAGGTAGAAAGATCTATGAACTATCATCTTATTATTGCCAGCTAGCAACATGCTCTTCAACTATTTGATTCTTATTTAAGTATAATTGTAAAACCCAAGTTATCTTTTTTTCATGCATTTCCAAAGTTCTTCAGGGTCATGAGGAGCATTTGCAGGTAACAAAACACTGTGTGGTGCTAGCAACACCTTGGACTCAGAATCATCCTTAGAATTTTAAATACTAAACAGATGTTCAGATACTATTGCTGATGATGACTGATCATTCCCAGAAATCTTTCCGTTCACAGAGGATGTTTGAGGAAATGATGAATTGACTGCTGTTTATAAATAGAGATTTATCACTAGTGTAAAAAGGCAGAATTTTTACTCCTTAAAGTTTTCATATGAGTTCCTCCAGTCTTTGCTACAATCCGGGCATGTTTGACGTTTTACAGGCACAGATCCTTTAAAATGTTGCATTTTGGAACACCACAAAAGAAAACAATAAGCTAGGAATTGGGATAGCTTAAACAGGTAGTAAAAATCTTTGAGATACCTCAGATGCCTAGACCTTTAGTCCTGAACTTAACACTGAACAGAAGAAATTTCCCCACAGGTTAAATATAATGTATTATGAAAGTATACAGTTTTCAGTAGTCCTAAAACATCTTTAAGTATCAGTAGAGTTTGATCATAGATTGCTTAAGATGACCCCTGAATTTAAGAAATCTCCAAGTATCATAAACAGAATACTGAAAGGTTTTTTTTTCAAGCAGCATTTATCATGGCTCTGAATTACTGGTAGCACTGGTATAACCAGGTGCTCAAGTTCAGCTCCACCAACTTTCCTGGCAGTATCAGAAAAGTTGATAGGGTTTGTGGTTACCTCGACAAGCTCCTTTGGTGGCTTCTTGCAATAGACTGTCATCTGATATAGGGTTTGATAGGGAAGACTTTATCAACATAATAGCAACTTCTTTCCAACTGCTAAAGAGCTAAATCCTTTAAATTCTTCTATTTTAATGTTTTAAACATACATATTGCACCATAATGGCAGAAAACAAACAAACAAGTAGATTTCTCAGTTACAGCTGCTCCAGTTCTATAATAAATGGAAAGTTAGTAAATAAAATATGGTCACCATTCCCTCTCCCCTCAAAAATCCAACTTGCTTTTTTTACTGTCCCTAAACAAATAGTACACTGCTAATAGCTAATAAAATAACCTTTAAAAATAATTCTAGGATACTCATTTCATTTGATTTGGAAATGTTTGACCACTTCTGTCTGTAGGTATGGTGACAATTTTGCCCATCCTAAGTGCCTGAGGAGCAATCATCTTAATGGGCATGGGCTGAAGCAACCATCAAACAGGCCCAAAGGAGAGCACTTCCATGACCTGCACAGCAGCAACACAGTTGCCAGGCAAACTTCCATTGCAGCCTTGAGCCTCCAAGCTTGCAGATTTCAGGTTCTGCAGACCTGGTAACTTTGCATTAATAGAGATTTGTGGTTCACTTGCCCTCATACAAATTTTGACTAGTCCTACTCTTCGCTTTGCCTCAGGAATAGTGCATGGATGTTCAACAGCACTGGTGAAGAACAGCCCAGAAAGTTTTTGGCTCAAGTGCCACAAGCTGCCTTAGTGACCACCAGGCACAGGGAGATTTCGGTTTTCTTCAGTACATTAAAGAACTCAGCTGGAAGTGCTCTAGTGATCCTCTGCAGCACAGTACCCTTTTCGAAACAGGCCAGTAATGAACTCCAGCTGAAGAAAAAGAGAATGCAGTCCTTTTTGTCACTGTCCTGTTTCAGTATTTGTGGTGCAAACATTATAATTCTGTAGAATCTAAAGAAAGCTTTAAAGTTAAAGTTAGAAGCTTAGAAGTTCAGCCATGGGGGTAAACCATTCAAGCAACAATGCAGTACAGTGTGTTCTACATACACACTGAATAGAGTGTTAAGAGCAATATATATATTTATTTTCAAATTACAATACCTGAGATACATTTCATTTATCAAAACATTAAGAAATCTCTGTTGATTCTTTACAGTACTTTTTTAGTGTTCTAGGAATTAATGCTATGAATTGCAGTGAGTGGGGAAATTAGGAATGAGCCATCCAAGATCCTCCATGTAAAAGCAGGTGAACATGATAATCCAGGGGCATTTTTCTCTCTCTAAACTAGTGAGCCAATTGTACTGCAATCACAGAAGAGCTGTACAAGTGGTTAAGGATGGAAAAATATCATCATGGAGAGCTAGGACCCAGAAAAATGCCATGAACTGTAGCATCACAGACCAAAAGATTGCATCCAACCAGTTTGAATGAAAAGCAAGAAGAACCTCTGAATAAAAAGAATAGTAACTTTTTACGGAAGTAACAAAGCACATCTGCCAGCTTCTAAACGGGTATCTTCACAACAGATATTGCCCAGTTCTACAGCAATGGATTTTTGTTACATTTGGATTTTATTTTTTTTTGGGTGTGTGTGTAGTAGATGCAACTGAAAGTTGGCAGTTCTGGGCTGTGAAAGATCTGTATTTGTGAGCCCAAAGTTACCTCAAATGGTTGTGAATTACAGTCTTACATTTAGATCTTATATGAGATAAAATAAACCAGAGATGCTTATAGTCTGTCTTTTTCAATTTAGCACTAACTTAGCATATGATTTGCATCATAATATGTCTCAACTACTCAATTAAAATGGACAGATAAAATCTTTGATATATATATATATCTTTACAGAAACTAACAGTCTAATGTATACTTTGTATAATTTGCTTACATTATGGGTTACAAAAACTGGTCTCACCATTGTTTATGCTAAACACATTATTCTAAAATTATCTACTTCATGCACTTTCCTATTGGTTTCATATAGTTTCCATGCTCCTCAGTTTTAGTGACATTTTCATGGCTATGAAGCATAGAAACCCTTTTGCAGGACAGAAAATTCTAGTACTGTGATGAAAAGTGAAAAGAAAATTTTATCAGAAACTCAAGCTGAATATTGTGATATGTGGGAATATACAGAATATTGAAAGCAAGCTGTTGAAGAGTCATGGATTGGACAACTCCACTAAACCATAGGAAAATACCAGGAGGAGGCACTGACCACTAATGGTCCATATCCTGCATTGTAGTGGGTTCAAGACATACCTTACAGCTCTGATTTAATTTTTCAGACCTGAAGTGATATACCAGAAAATAGGATATATAAATCCACATAGGAAACACCATTTTCTAACTCTTTGTATTCTACTCAAGCATCTGCAGCTTGCTATGCTGACAGGTACTGTGCATGCCCTGCTATGAACCATGATGTAAAAAATAAAAATAACACTTCCAGAAAACCACCATACATTTAAAAACTCTGGTTTTTTTCTTCTTATTCAATAGATAGGTGATTAATACTCCTTATTTCTGTAAGAAAATGCCTCAAGCACCCACACTTGAAATGGGATGGAACACAGTGTACTCACATATAATAGCACAACTATTTTAATACAGTTCAGGCAGCAACATACAAAGAATCTGAAATACATCATTACAATAATGCATGGTACCTGGCAGTTTTGCTCTGAGTTCCTATACTATGCTATTATTTTAAGAATTTGTTTACAAGTCATATTCGTGTATTTTGAAATGTAAAATGGTATCTATATAATATTATACAATGTAATATACTGCATTGCAACACAGGTGTTTTCAATATACGAAAAATGAGTTACATTTCCATTTCTTTCACAATGTAATTGTGAAAAGGCACCAGCTTGGTATTGCTTCTAAATCACAGCACAGACCTATGTGACTGTCTCTTCCCCTCCACCCCCCCCCGGAAAAAAAAAAAAATGGTAGATAAAAACTAATTTAGCAACTGGTAAGGTAAAATAATGATGAGCAGAAAACTGACTGCTTGGGAGTTCTTTTCCAGAGAAAGAGAGCTTTTAAAGGCGACAAGAAAATGATAAAACAATTCACCTCAGAAACGAGTGTTGAAATTAAATTCTATCAGTTATTTCTAGAACAGTGTGAAGAATCCCTAGTTGGGGGGGGGGGGGAACTACATTTAAAGGACTTCCAATCCTCCCATCAAAATTAATTTTAATCTGATATTAGTACATAATCTTATATTACTATTTAATCTTATTTTGATGTAAGAAATGGACCTTGGTATTTATTCTTAGAGTAAGCAGTTACCTTTTAGACATGAGAATTCTGTAAATGCCATATTGTCAATTGACAATCATTTTGCAGATTAAATTTTCTGTTTTGACACCCATTAACATAATTCAATACAAAGATTACTATTTTGATGTTAATACATTATATGAAATCTTGGTAGTAAACTGTTAAATATAATTCATTGATACTATGCTGGCCAAAGTTTCTCTCACATATTTTTACTATAAATTGCCCTATATTTTTGAATTCATTACTATATCTTAAATATATATGATTTAATTTTTACAGATTACTAATTCCCATGAAGTAGACTCTACAGTACCACCAAAGACAAAAGTTGCTGTCCAAGGTCCTGTACTTAAGCAGGGTTTTTTTTAATTAAGCTCTCCAATACATTCAAAATATTTTCAATGTTATTATCTAGTAATTGTCTCTGGCAAGCAAGCTAGACAGCCTTGTTGAAATTCCCTACATGATACTGCAGTATCAGTGCTATGCTGTTACTTTCCAGGGCCTCTGCTGCTGCATTCCAGTATAATCAGATGTTCCAGCACCTGACAATACTCAGTATGTAGAATTAAAGACAAACCTATTCTATGTTTTGTTATAGATTTTCAGTAGGGTATAAATACAAAAATATTCTTTAAGTTCTGTATGGTACATGAAAATAAACTAATTTAAATCTAGGTAACATCTGTTCTGGCATTCTGCAGAGCAGTTACTAAATGTAATTTTATCTGCAGTATTCACCTTACATATTTCAGAAGCATATAGATCCATGAATTCATGCAGTAAATAGCAAACGGCATCCTGGATTTAACTGCTACTTCAAAAAATAACCAGAGTGCAAGAAAATTAAATACATTTTTTTTCTTTTAATTTTGTTTAATAAAAGAAACATAATTGTAATTTGCAAGGCTAAAACAATGCCACAGCCAGGAACTGCAGTAAACCTCTCAGAGCTCATAGCTGTATCCAATAATGCTTTCCCACACCACCTTCAAGCAAGTGGATTTCATTCACTGCTTAATCAGTCAAATTAACAATAAAGCCCATATGATTAGAAAAGATGTTTGTTAAACAAATCCAACTTATGATTTATTTATTTGTAAATTGTCTTAAAGCTGAAATGCCTAGAAGAACTACTACTCTGTTAATTCAGTCATGCTGACAGAGCTGTTTCACCTAACAAATTTTCTCTGCAATTCATAGCATGGCTGACAGCTATTCACATAGAAAAATAGCCCAGTAAAAATTTAAATCATGCAAAAATATTTACCTGAGAAGATGTAGAAAAAATCAGGATCCAGCTAACAGACCCCATGAAGCTGAGGAAGCAATCCACTAGCTTTCTCAGGCCAGCAGTGTCTCTCCTACACTTGACCTAGACTGCCTTACATAATGAGGAATCAGTGCTGTATCCTGTGTGGAGGAGAAAGCTGAATGGCATCACTGGCAGAAGTAGGGAGAACTGGCAGCAGGCAGGCTGGTAGTTAGCATGGAGGTCACGAAGTCTGCTTTCTCTGAGTGTTCTGGGAGAAAACACAAGAACAGCACAGAAATGCTGGTGTCATTCCTCCCCTGGAACAAATGACCGGAAGGAGCGAGGGGGTTACAAACGTGAGGCAGCCAGCAAGTGCTAAAGAAGCAGCTGTACCTACTGGCAAGGTAACAGAGATCCTGTCACACTGTATCTACAGAACTGCATACCTACAGCTAATAGAAGAGCAACAGCAAGGCAAAGTAAGGAAGGAGAGATGCAAACTGCTGCTGCATGCATTTGTCTCTATATTACTGATTGTGGTGAGTAAAGGAAAAGCAATGGTAAGTGGAAATGCTATTCCTTTAAATAAATCTTACTGCATGCAATTTAGTTGTGAAAAAATAACCATTTGATACCTGTTTTACTTGATGTTACAGAGTTTAAGTGGTTGTTTTACAGAGATCTTGATATTTTCAAACAAAATGATAGATAAGATACATTCCTGATTTCTAGTTAGTTTTCTAGTTATATTTGAGGCAGGTTGATTAGGTATGATCAAGAGTAATTTCTAGTGAACACAGATGCCTAATGTCACAGATCACTATCACTTCATAATGAATATTGTAACAGAGAGATAACAGTAATATCATTTAATAATATTTAATGCCCCGTTTGATGAAAGCACTGCTATATTTGATGGTCCTTTTTTAAACAAAATTATTTTGTTTGAGTGAATGAAATAATAAACATAATTTTCAATACAGCTCTGAAACTTGCCAAGCTAAGGTCCTGGTCTGTGTTAAATAAAAGATGAAAGAACTCAGCAACATTATGGCAACATCAAAAGACAGGTCACTAAACTCACTGAGAGTTTTACCATTAGTGTGGAACATTGTCTGGGTTTTACTGAAGTCAGCTTAAGTATAGGGACTATTATACTTACAGTCTTAGAAAAGTAAACATGATTTGAGCTCTGATCTCAAGTGGGAAAATCAAGGTGAAAGGGATAAAAAATATACAATTTTTGTTCACAAAATCAATTATTATTTCTCTTTTATAAATAAGCATACAATGACTTTTCTGACTAATTTGATCGGGTTAAACACAATATGCTTGTGTCACTGTTTTTTGAAATACATGTTTTGCTAGTCCCTTGTTGAATGATTTTCCTTTTGCTCCCTTGAAAATGAAAATAAATAATTAAAAACCCAATCAGAAATGTTTAATAGAAAAGGTAAATCATTAATAACTTGGGATATACTAACTGGAGGTGTAAAGTGTAATGCAGAAACAAACAATCAGCACAATTTATTTATACCACATCAGCAAAGAATATTAAAAAACTCTTCGTGCATTTATTCTTTCACATATTGGTGTTGGCTATTAATAAGAAGTCCCTATTAAAACATTATATAATTTATATGTACCAGCCTCTATGTTTGGTGTTAGAAGTGTTAAATAAGAGTACTTACAAGAAAACTACATACTAGACCCTAGTTAATCAAGAGTTGAAAATAGCATGACTTGTATTAGGCTGAGAGCACAGAATAGTTTAATTAAGGTGCAAAAGGTTGACAATTCTGTTGATTACAGCACTCAGAACAGCAAAGCAGCCAAACTACTCATCTAAAGACAACTCATATGCCTACACAGCTATGGCACAGTTAATACATTGCCAGGATAATCTGCACAAAGATAACCAGAAGTTGACTGCATCAGGTAGAAGAATAAAAGAGGTAAACCAAGCCATTACACAGAAATTGAGTAGAAAATGCCACTTAAATAAACGGGATAGAAAACTTGACAGTCAGAATTGCAAAGGCGATATGCGGTTTGCTTGATGTTACAGTTCAGGCAAACCTGTCTAAGTTTGATACAGCTGACTTGATGTTTGGGTAAAATGATAAACTAGATATTCCTTCAAAGCTTTTCCAGCCTTTCTTCTATGATATTGCCCATGTGTCCGGTTACAGAATTCCTATACAGGTTTTTTTCTGAAGTATAAAAATCGTTTATATCTCCTAGGAATTAGAGAACTTGTTTTTCCATTCTGCAAAACTTTTCTGTTTACAGGATATCTTATAAGCATTTTTGCTCTAGAGAAACTTAGTCTGATCTGCTGGAAAGTCACGAAAATCTTAAAACAAATTGATGTAGAAACTGTTGGCATGTAGGACTTCTGGTGAAAGACTTTTTCTGAGCCATCTGCACTGATGTGAGTAGCAGAACTTAATGCTTGACACTAGTAAGAAAATAAGTCAAGTTTATTGCACTCTCAGCTACCAAATTAAATATTTTGATGCTTCTGCAGTTAAAAAGGTTTCTGTCAAAGTAAATAAATACATTTTTTTAAAGAAAATAAAGGTATTCTTTTGCAAATGACTGTAGAACAAAGCTGACAATTGGAAGAGAAGAATGGGATAGAATACCCCTCACATAAGGATGGACATGAATATGTGATTGTTTGAGTTTAATGTGAGGAGTACAGAACAATCTAGACTCTTTTGCTTGCTATACCAGCCTTAGGAAGATAATGCTAGTGATGTTTTACAGAAGGCTGTAAGCCTATGGAACCAGTTCTGGAATTTTTATTTTATGGGAAATTTGTCAGTTGAATGTTTATCACTAAATTAACATTACTGAGTTTATGTCCGCAAGGTTCTTTCTATTTCACACTGAAATGAAGGAAGCAGTATCTCATAGACATTACTTGGCCAACAACCTTGAGTAAACAGGGTGATTTTGTTTAGACACCTTGCTCTTAAGATGCCTTACACATAAATAAATCATTACTTGAGGTT
Source organism: Chloroceryle amazona (assembly GCA_027560015.1). Taxonomy (NCBI): domain Eukaryota; kingdom Metazoa; phylum Chordata; class Aves; order Coraciiformes; family Cerylidae; genus Chloroceryle; species Chloroceryle amazona. The sequence goes on from JANHFX010008197.1 coordinate 16,167, forward strand.
TGCTCATACTTAGATAGCTTCCATTTTGGATCTGATGAAACATTAAAATGCTCTGGTATCACTGACCGGAGAGATGTCTGCAGTATACTGAGGTGCAGGGTTTTGTTTTTTTCCATCCTTCTCTGACCTTGCTTTCTTTTCTCAAAATAATTTCTCCCCTGTGTTCCCGAACAACTTTCACAAGTGATTCATGCTGAAATGCATAAACAATGGCTCAAAGTCTTCAAAATATAAAACTTGATACCAAATGGAACCCTGTATTTAGAACTGATAACACATACTATTATGTGGGGCTTTTTTTACACTTATGAGTCCTTTACTGGAGTAGGCACTGAGGAAGTCCCACACTGGACGCAGCAGCAGATGGGAACTACATTCAGAATCTGGATTCTGGAACTGGATTCAGGAATGCATGGATTGGAATTGAAGACAGGACAGAGTCCTCCTCGGATGAGAGCCATTGAAGAAGAGACCTTGACCTTTGTGATCCCTCATCTTTATACTGAATATGACTTATGTGGGATGGAATCCCTCATTGGTCAGTTTAGAGACACCTGTCCTGTCTGCTCCTCTCTGCAGGTGCAGCCTTTTATTTTCTGCAGCCCCAACCTGGTACACGGGATTTAGCAGTGACCTTGGTCCACATACCAATCCTTGGTAGTAACTCTAAACATCGAGTGTTAGCACTGCTTGAAGCAGACATTATCTGCAAAAACATGCCATTAACTTCAGAAGTACAGGTACTTAATAGAGACAGAGCTGAAAATAAAATCACTGAACAAAATTAGTTCTAACTCAAACCAGGACAATGTCTTTAGCTAATAGACAAATTAATCACTTCAATTTCATTTTGAATCCAAGCAGCTTATTTCTCTTGCTCTTCATTAACATGTGACGTGGACCTGTCAAACAAACTATACCTAGCTTTCATAAGGTTTTAATCTCTTTTCAATTACTTGAAATGCCTATACTTCTAGATTAAAAAATAATTCACATTTGGTTCTTTATAGAAAAGTTACACTTGTATTTTGTTTTACCAGAAATATTAGAAACATTCTTAATAACTGCAGGATACCAAAAGTATGGGTGACTTGCTAAATGCTTTAAAAATACCTGTCTGGTTTCCACCAAAGAAAATGTCCCCGCTCCTGGATTCTGCTTCTCTTATTTCCATCATTTGGGTGCTTCCAGGAAATAACACAGATTCTCTTTGGTCTCTTACTTTTCTTCCCTAGAGGTTCCTAGTCATTTGTTCATAGCTTGCAAAGTAAGAGCTCACAATTGTCTAAAAATCAGGCCTGTGTCTCTGGTAATTTTTCACATCTCTAGCATCTGTAGCTGTTCTCCATAGAGGACAATGAGCAGTAGTAAAAGCTTTTCAGGCTATGTATTCCATATCCAGCCTTTGGACTTCCACACTACAAGAGGTTAAAGGCAAAAGGGCGTACAGCCTTCATACTATCCAGAGATTTATGTGTGAATGATGCACGGGTGTCCAGGTCAGAGCATGCTTCTCTCAAGTTTTTCTGCACAAACCCAGAGATAAAGGCTACTAAGAATGAGACAAGTCTTTCAGGTTTTGACCTAAACATGGAACCTGCATTCAGTGCTGAGAGACAGAGTGGTTCAAAATGACAGATCTTCCAAATCATTTTTGTAAGTTAAGGGTAGTCCCTTGCACAGCCAGATGATTCAGAGTGCTGTCAGATATATTCTGCAGCTCCCAGGTCTGAAGTTCTCCATTTCAATCCTTGGCCGACTGGTATGCAGTGTATTATTCATTTATATAGCAAGATCGATCCTTGCCAACACTCTTTAAATACTTAGATTTGCATTCACATTTCACTTACAGTTTAAGTGCTCCAAAATTTAATATTTAGCTTAGGACTACATATAAGCCTTAAAAAAGATTTGAACATTATCTCATCTAAATAAAATTAAGTAACATTTTTTTTACCTGTCAGAATAAGTATGCATTTGGCCACTATTAATTGATCTTTCATATACACAAACTCTCAACAAAAAAAAATTAACAAAATAATTATATAGTCAGCAATAGTATTTTGAAGTTTACAGGACAATGAGACATAAAACTCCGTGGTTTGGTTGTTTGTTTTGGGGTTGGTTTTTTTTGCTTATCTTGCTCATCTTTTTGACACAGCTGCCCACTTTTCCTTCTTTTATGTGAGAAAGTAAACTGAACGTCCTTGTAAACCACTGTGGCTTACTGTCACACAGAGTAAAAAAAAAAATTAACCATAAACTGACCAAAGCAGTGCATTAAATGCCTTGCCTTTTAAATATATTAGATCTTTATGTTGATCTCTTTTGGACTGATTCCACAGTGTAAAACAATGAGATCTCACTAAAAATCTATTTCAGAAGTTCCCCTTTGCAAAATCACTCCTAGTGGGTCATTCTTCAAAATTCATCTACAGTTATACTCAAATCACTAAGCTTTTAGAGGTCAACAAGGGTCAATACTTTTCCTATTTTTTCCAGGTCATGTCAGATGAATTCAGCAAATTCTATTCTTTATGGCACTTAAATGAAGCAAAACTCTTTACTTCAGCATCTTTACTTCTTCAACAATTTTTCATTTTTATTGGAAGCTGTGGCAATGTGACCTCGAGAAAGATATTTTCTACTCATCATTCTTCAATCACTGTCTGTAGTATTGGGATGCCTATCCAGTCCTGTTAGAGACCATGCTCTTCCAAGAAACAGTGTCTTGGGTTATGTCAGCTATGAACCATTTAATTGCCAAATGCAGATTTTGGTCTCCTTTTGTCTAAAGGTGGACTTGCAAAGGAAATCAAGCAATACAAATCTATGCTTTTGCCTAAGAACAACTGGCTGAAGCCATCTGAAAGGTCCAGGTCTGAACAGAGTAATTGTGGAAGACACTGAGCTCTCTCTCACAAGATGTCTGAGGATTCCTGTGATACTCAAATACAAACATTAATAGGATTTCTTGGATTTCTATTTTGATTCATTGGCTTCCTGGAAACAGTAGGTTTTCAAATGAACTTTCCATATACCCTCCTTCAAGACTAAAAGAGCAGGATCAAGAAATTACTATTTTTTTTTTTTTTCTAATAGAGGACTTCTTTGAGGACACTAATTAAACAATTTGTGCTCCCATAACCCTACACCTAGGCAGGGTTACTCCATTGGTTGTAGGGCTATAACGATATTTTCCTACAGGCTCTGCCCCACTTTTTGTTACTCTGAGTCTGCTAGAGTAATGTCAGTATAGAACTGGAACAGTATGTTACAATATGCCATTGTTAACAGGTAATCTTAAGCATTTTCAAAATCAATATAGAAATGAATTCTAATCCCTAATGTCTTTACTCAGTTGCAGTCACTTTCAGATAGTGAAGTCATTCTATGCCAAAAACTTTGGAAAATGTAAGCATCATTGTTTCATAGAACTTCAGGCCCCACAGGCTAGAGTGCTTAGTCTGAGCTTGATTCCACTAGATTTATCTCAGTTACTGCTCTAATGAAATCACTTTTTAATTATTATTTATTTTTATTTTTTACTGAAATCAGGAGGAGATTAAATAATTGGGTGACAAAGGATAGAGAATTAAGAGATAGAAATGTTGCAAATGCCTCTATAGGCAAGTGACTGATAACGGAAATGTATCAAGATGTCCTGCACTGCAGAACTGAGGAAGGGAAAAGCCCTTGAAAACTTTTCTTTCCTAATCTGAACTGTACAGTCCCAATGTTAACAACCACTATAAAGCTGAGTTCATGAGGAAGATACATCTGGCTCATTCCCACCTGAACTTCAAACTACAGGTATATTCCAAAAGCTATCTGATCCCCCAATGTCTGATTTATACTGCCTGAAAGCAATTCAGAGAGGAAAAAAAAAAGAATAAACAGAATACAGCTGACTAATCTATACATCAGGAAGAAGTTGTTGCACGACCTCTAAAGGACATAATTTGATTATAATAATATTGAAGTAGACCTGTTCCTAATAGTCATAGGAAAATACTCTTTTAAGATAAGAGAAAAGAGGAATTGCTAATTAACAAATTCCAGGATGGAAGTCAGCCACTTAAATATGATTTGCTCTGAATCTGAATTAAAGGCCCAGACAGATCTATGTCCGCTGTCCTTTGAACTAACTGTTCAAGCACTTATTTACAATAAAATGCACTTTACAAAGTGAACTCACCTACTGTCAAATGCTGGTTGTTAGGTGGTATCTTTCCATTGTCAGACATTGTAGGGAGTCACAATGTTAATATCTTCTCCAGCAGTCATGTGTGCTTCTTAATTTTCTCTTCAGCAAGTTCTTCAAGCCTGGTTCAAATCTCACTGCCAGTCCCTCAAAACATTTTTGTGGCTCTCCCACAATCTGTTAGTAGCATCTCAAGATCTTTCCTGAAGAAAAGGTAGAACATCCAAGAAACCTCATCAGTGAAACACGTTCCAACTCATACCATTATCATGTCCTTGCTTCTACTTATTACTCCCCATTCCAGTCATTTACTACTGACTACACGATGACTACACATTTACTACTAAAACCGCTTCAGTATATTTTACATAACTGACAAAATACTAATTACACCAAATAAAGAACCTATTCATAGAGGATCCTTCCTAGAAATAATACCACTCAGTTACATCTTCCCATTAGCAATATTTTACAATCTATCAGCCCACCTAGCTATTCTCTATTACTTCCAAATAAAGTATGTGATTAATGAATGCATTATATTTAGTGCCTTAAAAACCTATGCTTCTGCATTTGCCTTTTATAAATAGATCTATGATCTTGTTAAAAAAAAAAAATATTTGACAAGATTTATCTTTGTGCTGGTAACCATAATTACCACGTCAGCCTCTGATTTTTATGTTGTTCAAGTCCAAAAATCTTCACTATTTTACTTGGAATTGACATCCATGTAACTAATCAATAGTTCTTCAAAATGTCATTTCTAGTGTTTATAAATTTGGAGTAAGACTGGCAGTCCTCCAGTGTTCTGAATGTCACATTTGCTGAGGCTTGCTGTTAGCTTTGTTAACAATAAGGAATATTACGATTGTCCATCAAGCCTTCACTGATTAATATCATTTATTGCAACTTTTGATATACAGTAATAAAATGGAGACCATGCCCACGTCAACAGACACCATTTAAAATCTGAAAGATAAAATTATATATAGTTTCCTTTTCTTCTCTTTCGTACTAACGAGTTCCTTATTTTTCTTTCTTCTGTTATTCCAGTAAAATGCGATCTACTCTTAACAGTCAAAAGGACTACTGTTAGAGCTGTGAATACTGAGCGTGCATTCACATGTTTACCTTGGACCACACTTAAAATTCTCACAAAATACTTAGAGGCTCTCAAGCCCTTTTTACTAGAGCACATATCTTCCTAGAGACAAACTTCTAGGGTGTCATATCACTGCCTGTACTCCCTGCATGCTACCCCATTAGGAATGGTATAGCTGCCTTAAGTGAATTGTGCAGTTTCTTAATATGACAACAGTAGGAAAATATTTTCTGTACTTCTGTCAGTCTTTTAACTGAGATTTGAAATAGGAATTAAGGAGCAGCAATAGAACTCTGGAAATCATAACATGGCTAAGGCATGAGTCTTGAGAATTTCCACTTAAGTGATTCTCTACTCTCCCAGCTGTATTTGGGTTGCTATTTTGTTGATGTTTCCAATTTTCTAAATCTTCATAATAAAGAATTTTTGAGTTCTTTTCTGATCCCTCTAATTTTGGGAAAAATATGCAAAAGTGTTGTTCTGGACATACTTGGACATTGCCACCACAGGCAGTAAATAGTGAAGTTTGTCAATGGAATTGAACTATAATGGCAGCATTTTTTTGGTGCATCCCAGGAGTTGAAGAGCAGCAATTTTTTTGGTTTTAGTTCATAAAATCCAACACACAACCAGGGTGTGCCACAAAAATGACTCAAAACATGTTGTAAAACAACCAAAAAAAGGCGGTCTTCTTTCCTAGATGGCATTGCACTATAAAACACAGTTCCTCTAATGATTTAGAATGCATCAGTAATGTTTAGCTTGATTCAAATGGCTATCTGCCTTGCTTTGCATACTTTATGTTCAACAGGAGCCTGAAGTCTTACACTCACCAATTTGGCTAAGAATAGCCACTAGAATACATTAAGCATATGGAATATTTCCAAGATTCCTTCAGCATGCTTCCAGGAATAGCTTCCTCCTATTCCCAAATATCTTTGCACTCTATATGTTATAAATATATAACTATTAGAGAAAGAGGATTCACACAATGTATGGATGAATGGTGAATAATAGACAATTTAATGCACGTGTTTGTGGCACTAAGAATTCATCATTTATATAAGCTGGGATTTCTTGCCTGCAGAGACAAGCATCTCTGCATAGCTATTGTGTGCCAAGAGCTATTGATCTTATTTTTTTTATTGAACAGAAACAAGAGGTAGTTGAAATAATTATGGACATATAATGTGACAACATCCCAAAGGATTTTAAGCTTGTAATAATATCCAGAAAAATAATTACCAAAGATGGTTTAGATAATTTGTAACCGAAATCCTGCAAGCAAAGTGCAGAACAAATGATTAAATTTATGAAAGAAAACAGAATAATGATTTGTAGAAAGATGATAAAACCTTTAGTCTAAAACATTATTTGGCCTACTGAAACATTTAACAGTGGGGAAAAATTATATTCCCAAAATAATTATTAAAAAAATAATAAAATGCAAT
>JANHFX010008198.1:2199-24189 GCA_027560015.1 Chloroceryle amazona
TTAAAGATTCCAAAGGAAAGAAACAGATGGAAAACAAAACTCACTTGCCTTTGTAACAAAGTTTTCTCTCTTTTCCAACGGGGTATTTTTTATGTGCCTGTGGGGTTTTTGTGTTTTGGGTTTTTTTTTTTGTTTGAGGTGTTTTGGGTTGGTTGGTTTGGTTTGAATTACCCATATTTTACTATTCTAAGCCCTTCATTTTTGTCGAACACCACTGCTGTAGGTAGCAAGTGGCTTGAATAAAATTATGCTTCAGATGCCTGCCACGAAGAAATCGGAAGGTGGCTTTAAGCAGTTCTGGACGTTTTTTCTCTCCAGAATGCCGGAAAGCATTCTGGAAATGAGAGGGGAAAAGAGAGGAATAACAAACTAATTGAAGGCACGAAGAAAAGGAAAATAATCAGAACTGTTTCCTTGTCTGTGTAGCTGAGATGGTTTTAACGTGTAAAAGCATTCCTCCTAAACCTGAATGCAAATACAGTGCAGGGTTTGAGGATAATCACAATTGTGATAATAATGAAACAGCTCTATGGCAGTTAATAATAGGTGATACTGAACTGGAATTTGTCAGAGATGTCAAAGTCCAAGGTTTAAGATGTTTGAGAAACAGTGACAATGGCTGGGTTTGCAGTATAATTTTAGCAGGGAGTCCAAAAGCCTTATATCCCTGTTCCATTTATTTTATTCCCTAGCAGTCGTACCTCTTCGGCTGAATTGTATGAGGTTTCAGTTTCTAATTTTCCTTAGTTTTGCTTGAGAAGCCCAGTTGAAGTCCAAAGGTAGGTGAACCAGTACAATAATAGGGTGTTATTTTAGGAGACAGTTTTGCTAGCTGGTGACAGCAGGGCTGTCTCGTGGGTGTAGTGTTTAGTCACAGTGGAGTTGACTGCTGCGTGTGCTTCTGACGACAGACACATGCTTGCTTTCCAGTTAGAGAAGAAACGGGATGAGCAGCTTAAGGTATGAAAGCTTGAATTTCCCTCAGTTAAAACACTCAGTTGAATACAGAGCAAAGAAATGGATAATTGCAGCGGAGTAAGGAGTCCCAGGAACGTGAGATGTTACCTACTTGGGGATCCCAAGTCATGAAGTTCGGTGCAAGGGGAAACTCTAGCAAAGGAAGAGGAGGCAGAAGCTAGGACTGGGACTTTGTGGGCTGTTTCCCAGATGATGAGAGGAAAGATATTTTAATATAGAACTTGCTGAAGGGCTGATAATAAAAGGGGGTGGGTGGGTGGAATTGCTGGACATCAAACTCTTATGAAGAAATATGGAGAATACAGACCCAATGTAAGCAGCATGAAGTATGTAATTATTGGAGGGGGAGGGTTTGAAGCTCTTCTATATAGTTTAAACAACTGTGTTTATTTTAAAACAACAAGGAAGTAAATGTTTCCAAAAGAAAATTTAATTGTATGAAAATGCAGACAAAAATTAGTAATATACCCCTGCCTTTTTTATTTTGCCAAGTGTCAGATGAGTGCTCAGCTGCAAGAAACCTATTCACAAATCTTTCCTTGTTCAAACATTAATTTTCTAGATTTTTCTGTTCTCTTACATAACATGTCCCAAACATATTATGCACTTGCATCACAAACCTATCAGTCTGGATAAAATTTTGTGAAGCTGAAACATCACAATTACACTGAGTAACTGGAGCATGGAATACAGATCAGCCCGAGTCAGAAAACTCTTTGTGCCTCCCCCACTTCGGTGCATCCCGGAGCCTGCAAGTGTGCAGGCTGATGTCACACGCCAAGCAGCAGTCCCCGGGAGAGGAGCTTGACTGGGAAGTTTAGCACTAGGAAATTAAAAGCTGCATTTGAACGGTTGCTGAGCCCAAGCTGTGTCACCACGATCTCAAAATGCGGTGCTTGTGTGCAGTCCTCAGACCCCTCAGCACTGATAGCTCGTGCTCCATCTATTACAAACAGAGACCTACTTCGGAAGTGTAAGTTGTGATTTTAAGCGTATACGGTTTAGTTCCTGGATATGCTTTCCTCAAGTTTAAATGGCTATTTATTTATTTTTTTTCCCTCCTGTTACTGTAGGCACATCTGAACTTTCTTCTTTCCCCATAGTCTGATTTGCAGCTTTTGAGGCAGCTGCACTAAGAAAGGTTTGAATATATTTATAGGGCTCAAAGACACTTTTCATGGTGACCTTTAAAATATCTCAAGCTGTGAACTAACTAGCCTGGAGTGGGGGGAACTCCGCAGCTTGAGATTTTGGGATAAATGAAGCACAGCGCTTTTGTATTCTTCTCTGCACTTCAGTCTGTAAAATGACGCAAGTAGCGAATTCAGCTCTCAGCTGCCTCTTTCTGAAAAGCTACTTATTTAGGCAGTTGTGACTAAGTTGATGATTCAAAAAGTTGATCATTCAAAAGTTTTTCCTGTTCAGCTAAGTGATACCTTTTTTAAATGTACTGCTTAGCTGTGGGCCAGAGTTTTATTTAGCATATACTGCCTGGGAGACTGTGGTACTTGCAGGCATCAACTGAAATTGTGACATGAAAGAGCCATTGTCTGTGGCAAAGCAGCTGCTCTCTTAAGCTAATGACACTGATTTTTAAGCCTCTATTAATTAAAGAACAGTTGTGAATTGCTGTCATATTAAAAAAACCTCCCATATTCTATTGAAAATGAATCTTTCTGTAGTGTTTGTCTGTTTCAAGTAAACGAAGGATGCTCATTTTAAGCTTTCAGCTAGAGTAACATCAATTTTGCCAGATATTTTCTGCCCAAGAAGCTGCAGAGGTAGGTAGGGTGATTTAGCATGTAGACCGTTAATGGGGTCTGCCTGATGGAACTGCTAAGACAAAATTGAGGGTACTGTTGTCTTAAGTGTGTGTTCATACTAGGGTTTGAAGAAGCTGGCAAGTCCAAACTTGTCAGAGGGCAGCAGAGAGGTATATGAAAAAACACCAAACCAATGTCCTCCTGGGAATGTTGGAAGGAAAACTATGTCATTCAGTTTTAGTTAAATCTTTTGACACTGCTCCCTGTAAAAGGCTTCCTGATTATGCCATTGCTAAGCCTGTTTCTCAGGACCTTGTGTACATTTCAAGTGAGTTGAGGTTTAAATTTATAAGCTCCATAGTTTCCCATACTGTGATTAAATAAAAAGGAGGTGATAAACAACCACATACCTTGTGTTGAAGAGCAGCGAATGGCCTGGAAACTGCCGAGACATTGCGTAACCACAGAGTGTGTTTAGTTAAAGGCATTGCAGAGTAAACAGTGAAAACAAGATAGTAGCAGCGGGTTTTTTTCCCCTAGGTTTCCCGGTAGTCGGTTTTAATTTAGGCTCCCCTGAGTGTTTTCCTGTTGTCTTGCACATCTGTTTCATTCTATTTCAAGTCTGGAAGAAATGGGACAGTGCTAATGAAAATTAGAAACCTGAATGTGGGTGAAATGGTAACCAGTGTTCCTCCTACTCTAGAGACATTTAAAAAAAAAAAGTGGAGGAGGTAAAAAAAAAAAAAAAAAGCCCAAGCATTGTGTTAATGGACAGCTCAGCAAATCCCACTTCTAATGCAGTGGTATCCACCAGCAGCATGGAGATGGCCCAAGTGGGATGGGAAGGGCTGTGGCGTGTTCCCTCTTTGCAATCTGAAGGCAAAAGTTAGCCCTGTTTAGAACAATGTTAAATGGCCTCTGGCATTTGCGATGGGCATGTCCTGTAGCACATAGTGCTGTGTTGGGGAGGGAACAGAAGCCATGTAGATATGTGTGTGGATTGTGCTGCCTGAAATGGGGAAGAATAGTAGATAACGTGAAAAGGAACAACTGATAAAGTTAGGCAGCCAGGGCTGCATGTCTGGGAGAAGCAAACAAAATGCTTCATTTTGTTTCTTGTAGCAAATGTCTTGTAAGTACCATATGTAATCTAACTTCATGGATGGAGGTGCTTCCAGGAAGAATGAATGGATGAAACAAAAAGAGCTGTGGTATTGTGATCAGTGTCATACACACGGTGAATTGAAATACAAAACCAGAGTGCCTTCTGACAGCAGGGCTTTTGGCTTTCACAGGTGAACTTTGGTAACACTTCTTCCAGAAACTGGGTGCTGTATATTCATTTATCTGCCTCAGCACCTTTCTGGAAACAGTTTCCACCCTTTTAGCCGAGTCAGGAGGAGAGGAGGTGCCACTACACCATAGCCACGCGGTTCAGTGTTTCAGTGAATTAAGCTGAATCCTCCATGAACAAGTAGCTGGTAACACTGCAAATCCAAAACCTAAGTATGAGTCAAAATCCTTAGTCTTGTTTAAGGTGCCACCAGAATCAGTTGTCACACTCTGAAGTTAGTGTGACTTTATGTTGAATAAGGACTGTGACTCAGAAAGCCTAAGGCAAAGTAGATCTTCAGGCTCTAGGTATACAGAGTTGGCCAGCTTTAATTCTTGAATCAAAATTTAAGCTGGAAAAGTACTCAGGTTTATCAGTGTTGTGTTATAATTTTTCATTCAAGGTATTGTAGGAGGTTTTTTGATGGGTTTTAATTCTGGCTAAAACCCGATCACATGAGCTGATTTTATGAGGCCTGGAGTTGCTGGTAGGCCTCACTTGGGAGGGCTGTAGCAAGGTCTGCCTGGTGGAGCTGTGGACATTCACGAGGGTGCTCAGCCCAGCTCTTTGTATCTTCAGAATGTAAAGCAGGTGTTGGGAAATCCCCTCATCTGCTTTCTGGACTCATCCTCCAGTCCAGCAGGAAATGCCCAAGTCCATAGCTGAGGAGTGCCTGGGCCTACTTAGAATGGGGGTGGAGTGCTCTAAAAGAGGACGTGTAAGGTTATGTTGGACCCCACGAATCAAAACCAGTATTGGATGTATTTAAGTAGTGTAAGTGGATACCGGTTAACTAATCTGAGGACAAGTGGAGTAAATTGGAAAAGTACCTTCTCTCTGAATGTGAGGAAGCTTTTGTAGCTGGGAGAAGAGAGATCTGGGTGGGGTGGTTGGAAAAGCCCTTGCATTGGGATGGGAAGGTTGCGCTACATGTTCCTATTCCACTCTTCATCTGTTTGGAGAAGTTACAGTAATAAACAAAGTGACACTTGTTCTGAGATAGGAAGGAGTGTGTGTGTGTGTGTCTTGGGGGAGGTAGGGAGGTCTGTTTTGTCTTAATCTATGTAATGCTGTTACACAGTGTGACTCACTGCTAAAGAAGTGTGTGTTATGGCAGTCCCCCCCTATCTGTGTGATTATTTTTTTTTATTATTTTTTTCCTATGGAAATGGAGCAGATGAGGATTTGCTTTCACTTCTGCATAGAAACACTGTACCCTAGGTTTGGACAACCTGGTTCTTCCTTTTTGTTACTGTAGCCATAATGTACAGGTGTTCCTCCTTTGTTGCTGTTTGATGATTGACACAGGTTTTAGACTTTCTAAAGTACTGAACATGGTAGCTGGCTGAGGCTTCCTTTGAAAATGACACTATGCCAATAACCAGGGGGAGGAATACAACAGTAATTCTGACTTTTAATTAATAGCACAATGCTATTAATCAGTAGAAAGCAAGGACTTTCAGGATATCTTGCAGTAGAATTGACATGACTGTCACGTGAGAAGAGTGTGGGAGTTTTTGTTGTGGGTTTTTTGAAGAACTCGTTTATTTACTATAGCAAAGGCTCAAAATGTGAGCAGTGCCATCTGCAGACATCTAGAAAGACACAGCTAGGATGCAAAAAGATGGTACTTTTTTAATGGGTACCTTTTTAATAAGCACCTCTTATTTTTATTTTTTTCTTAGATTTTTATAAGCCCGTGTTCTTCTGCAATTTGTGTTTTCTGAAGCCTTGAAATCAGCCCGGGTGCTGCTGTAGATTCTTTTCCCCATGGAGAGAGCTTATTTTATTCCTGGTCATTTAGGCTCTTGAAAAGCTTGTCCTCTACCATAGTCCTCTGAAACCTCTGCTTTATATGGACATAGATGAGGTAGCTGGTTTAAATTTCCTTGATAGCAACATGAGCTGAAATTCCCAGGATGTGCTGCTTTTTTAACTGAGTGAATGTAAAAAGTTGAGGGGCTGGGCTAGTTCTTGGAAGCGATTCAAATACAAAACACCCCTCTGGACAGGGGAAGTAGCAGTTAATGATATCTGGAGAGCATGGATTGCTTAAAGCATCTGTCAAAAGAAGCGTGTGTGTAAGAACACCCTTACCAAAGCCCTTAACTCGTTTGAAAATACATTGCACAGTAATTATTCTACTGTGAGGTTTCATTTGCATGGCTGTTGGTTAATACGGTTGGCTTGCAGTAACACCTTGGATGTGCGAGACGTGTAAGTGTGCGTGTTGGGGGAAAAGGGTTCTGAAACATGTCTTCTCATTAGTGCCTGGCACCTTAATGTAGATACTTGACTAAATATGAAACCATTGGCTTATTTGTCTAGCACTGGAACAAGCTGCCCAGGGAGGTGGTGGAGTGACCATTCCTGGAAGTTATTCAAAAGATAGGGAGCTGTGGTGCCTAGGGATGTGGTTTAGTGATGGCCTCAGCAGTGTTAAGTTTATGGTTGGACTTGATCTTAAAGGTCTTTTCCAAACTAAACGATTCTGTGGTTTATGCTTCTGTATTGCCCGTGTAAACCTCCTCTAAGGTCAGTTGTCATTTTACTAGAATGAGGAGTAATAAACACAGTGCAAATGGCTTTATTCTATAATCACTGCTCGGATGGGGCAGCATTTAGGAGCTCGCTCTTTGAGCATCAGTTGCTTAGAATGGTGGCTTTGATCCTATGTCTGTTGTTTCCTGAATGGCACCCAAATCTCCAGATGCCTTTGTTCCTGTATTTTATTTAATGCAGAAACTGACCGCAACACTTAAGTTGTACTTGTATTTCTTCATTTGGCCTCTGGTTTTATTGGCAGAATTAATTGTGAATGAAAGACTGAAGTGAAGAATCCAGTGTAACTTTATCTTGTAATTTGATCTTAATTTGCTTAAATGTCTTGTGTACACAGTGAGGAGCTAGGAGAATTCATGGAGGTGAAAGGTGCCAACAGCCCTGGGATCCTTGTACTGACTACAGGCCTCAGCAAACCTTTTATGCGTCTGGATAAATACCCCACGTTACTCAAAGAACTTGAAAGGCACATGGAGGTATATCTTATCAGCATTTATGTTCCAGCTTAATGATGATTTGACAACAATTATTTTAAAGGTACATGTCAAACATGATGGGACCCAAAATTACATTTACTTCCATCAGCCTTCTATAATATGGGCTGCAGTTGTTTAAAACTTGGTGCAGTAAAACTTCCTGTAAAAGCTAAATGTTTAAAATAAAACTAGCCAGAGAAGCTGATCTTTACCTTTAGAACAGTCTTGCAGGGTCTTTGGTTAGCTTGACATTGAATGTGTCTCCTGCACACTACTTGAGGCTACTTTATCTTGTAGAAGGGAGTGCTGCTGCTCGTTTAGGAATTTGGCATGGCAAGCGTGCCACCTAAGTAGTCCTTCGGACTTCTGCTGAACACTCTCAAAAAAAACCTCTTTCCAGTATGGGAAGGCGTTTGAGGAGCTGCTGTTTCTGCTTTTGCATTTCATAGGTTAGATTTTTGGCATGTGTAGGAGGGAGAGAAATAGAAAGCATATGGGTCTTTTGTCACACAGTTTGGTTTGTCAGTCAGTGACAACAGAACGTGCTAGTCTGTAAGGAATCTAGTTTGTGACAAAGATAACATGCCAAAAAGCTCTCTAAAATAAACACTTTCCTATTAGAACTTCAAACTCTATTAACCGCTAAGTCTTGTAAAACTTCCCTGGCCCTGTTCTAAATATAAATAGGAAAGTTCTAAGTAACTTCTTCCACAAGCAAGACCACCAGTGTTTGTTGTAAGAATAAGAAGGCTGTGAAGAGAGCAGATCAATCTACTACTCCTATTTTATAGAATTGCTCATTTGTTTTTTAGTTAAGCCTCTATTTTTTTTCAATTATTTTTAGTAGAACTAAAGTTTTTATGTTTTCTCCATTGTTTTTAGGATTATCATCCGGATCGTCCAGATATTCAAAAATCCATGACTGCCTTCAAAAATCTTTCTGTAAGAGTGATAAAAAAATAGATGATACATCTTAAGTAGAAGGTTTTCTAATTTCATCTCCCTCTATTGCTTTAAAAAAGTGAAGGGTTTTTTTGGTAAATGTTTGATTAAGAAATTTTTGAAAGCCTGGTAATTGGTGCTGTTTGTGGGTGGAGCTAAGGATGGTAATTTGCTAGGGAGTTACAGCAAATAGACTGTTGATGCAATAGCCACACAAAGCGTTCTGCATCTTTTGGTCTAGCCTCTTGCTCATGCTTCATCTGCCTTTCTACTAGTGCTAGCATAACTGGTGTCCTGCAGAAAGGCTTTACACTTGAGTGTATGTTCTGTTTTGTTTCTAAAGTGCTTTCCTTCTAGGGGAATGGTGGTGGATTTAGATCAGAGAGGATGAAGGGGAAAATGTTAGTGAAGTTCAGAAGATATGAAACTACTAGAAATAATTGGAGCAAGCAGCTTAATTTGAACAGATGAGTAGTCTGTCGCTGGCTTTAAAAAGACAGAAACAAACCAAACTAAAAACCCCACCGCACCTCAACCACAATACGTGTGTACTTCATGCAGTCAGTTACAAAGAAAACTTTGTGTGTCCTATTAGGAGTGTGTGATGGCGATAACCTGGCTTTCTGTAATTTTATTTTTTAAAGCATAAATTTAGTATTATCTGTGTTCAGAGGAGGTTTGGGGATCCCATTCTGTTGGGTGCTTTGCAAATGAAATAATTCTTATGGAGAAAAATACAAATGAATGGGAATACAGCTAGCAGAGCAGGTTGGGGACACAAGGGTACACACGCTCGTACTTCTCACAGTTGGCATGGCTCTTTTTACTGAAGAAAGATGCTTTGTTGTATAGGCATGTGGCTTTGTGACAGCTGTGCTACTCTCTTCTGCTGAGCCTAACCATTTGTAGTCGAAGTACAGAAATTTCAAATGCAGCGTAAGGAGAAATTTGAGAAGCAGAGCAAAGGCCCTGAATTGGGCACGGAAACTGAAGTCAGGGTATTGAAAGGAAAAGTAATAATATGGAAGTCAGCAAAACTAGTTTTATAAGAAATATTGACAATAGTCACCTGAAAACACCTAACTGGAAGTGTTTTCAGTCTTCTGTGTACTACATGCACAACAGTAAATACAGCTCTAGTGGTATTTCTGCCCTGCTTCAGACTGATGGAGTTGACAGAGGAGGTGTTTTTCTCTGTTAGGCACAATGTCAAGAAGTACGGAAACGGAAGGAACTTGAACTACAGATCCTGACGGAAGCAATCCGTTGTTGGGAGGGAGAGGATATTAAAACACTTGGCAATGTGATTTACATGTCCCAGGTCATGATTCAGTGTGCTGGAAGTGAGGTAATGTCCTTCTCATCTTTACTGTCGGTCTTTCTTTCCATTTGAATAAAATTAATGATAATCATTATGCAGCAGAAATAAACAGAATGCTTCAGAGATACTAATCTAGACTAAAATCTTTCTCTACTGATTAAAGGCTTTTATTACAAAGCCTGAAATAAATTTTCTTGAAGATGGATAGTCTCATCTGTAAAATTTACTGAAATGTAGCAGAATAAAGCAGCTATAAATGCTGTAAGATGACTCTGCAGAACTATTTTCGAAGTGTATAATTGAACAGGATTTTCCACATGTAGTTACGTTACAGGATCATTTTCCATAGCAGGTTTTACAATGTTGGTTAAAATAACTAAAACTTGTAAGTTTTGTACTGTGAGATGTCTGAGGCACATTTCTTCCTTGTTCTTCAGGGCAATTTGCTGAAGTAGTCAATTTGGAAATACAAGCTTGAGAACCAAGTGCTTTGGAGAGATAGAATAAGAAGCATTAGAAAGTTGAAGGTGACACTGCAAAGTCTGGATTGACACTTTTTTAAAAATTATTTTTAAACAAAGCAGACAAAGAAAAGGTGGTCCTTCCAGAAATAATGTTAAAGTCACATTAAAAGCAAGTGCCAACAGAAAGGAAATGTTATACAGACTACTGACATGTTTTTACTCCGAGTTGTTCCTTTGTGAAATCAGTGAAGCTTTGAACCTGATGGGGACTTTTGAGTTGCAACCTCATTCAGTCAGTTTCCTTCCTTAGAACAAAGATGTCCGTAAATACAGAGAAAGGAAAATGTGTTTATACAACTGAATATTTAAAAATTTGTCACCTGATATTTTTCTCTCATATAATTTAAGTATTAAGATAACTAAATAAGATTAGTAGAGCTGATAGTGCATCTTCTGCAGTCACATCTCTTCTCATAGTCTTAAAAAACACAGTAACAACAAAAAAAAAAAACCACACACACAAAACCCAACCATAAAACACCACCCCACAGCTGCATACCTTATTCTCATTGTGAGCTAAAATGTCAAATGTAATCAGCTTTCAGAAGTTTCGAAGGGCATTACAGCTTTTTGACTAGATACAGAACAGCTCTATTTGTGCAAAAGCAATTGGCTTTGGTTCTGTCTCTAAAAATTATACAGAAATCTACAAATGTTTACTGAAAAACAGAAACGTTAAACTTGGTAAGGACTTGTTTTGCAAAGATGCTTGTAATTCAGATGGTGGCTTTGTCAAGGATGTATTTGTGTTGTCTTTAAAACATTGTACCTTGATGCTTCTCTCTTTCGTTGTGTTTGTAGCAGTAGTTTAGGAGTAAACCTTTTACTCCTTCCAGAAATAATACCCCCAAAACCAAACCACAACAAGCAGCTTCATAAGTGAAACCAGCAATTTAAAACCAGAACAAAGTAATGAGTGGTTTTGTTGTGAATATAAGAATTATTACTTTTGATTTTACATCCTTTTTCTACTTCCGGGCATAGTCCAACGCCATTCAAAAATTTGATCTCTCCAATTTGAGTGTCCACAGTCTTGATATTTCTATAACATCATCCATCTAAATTATATTAAGGAATATAACCAATGTGTAATTTTGTCTTGCTGAAAAGGTCAAACCGTTGTTATGATGTTAACCAAGGTCAGTATTTCACCCGGACTGTAAAATTTCTGGTTTAAAATATTAGGCCGTATGCTCCATGAAGAAGTGTAGGTATATGTTACTAGCACTTTTCAAACAGAAACTAATTCTGCCTTTTTATTATTATATTTACCAAGAGGCAAATATTTGTGGAGTAATTACGGAGTCGTAACATTGATGGGAGTTTAAGAATATAAAGCAGAAAAAGAGGGGAGGAGGCTTGTGATGTTGTATGTAATTTTTTGCCTTTTTTTTTTAACAAGGAAAAGAATGAAAGGTATCTTCTTCTCTTCCCTAACATTTTGCTAATGTTGTCTGCCAGCCCGAGAATGAGTGGGTTTATCTATCAGGTAAAGTAATACATGTACTTTTGTGTATAAATGTGGTGGGATGTGGGTTTTTCCAGATGGTATTTCACAGGAAACTTGGAAGGATTATTAAACTCCTGCATTTATAAAGATAAAAGGTAATTCTGCAATAAGAACTGCTCGTCTGATTTATAAAAGCCTGGGCTAGAAGCTCTGAGTTTGATTCTTGCAGCTGTGACTATCAAAGCGGGTTTTTTCCACCTCGTTAGTAGCAGCTAACGAGAAGCAGTATTGTTAGCGGTTTAGATCTACATAGGAAACCAGAGCAGTTGTACAGGGTTGTTAGTGCTCTTCACTGCTCAAATCTTAGCAAAATTACACAGCTCTCATAAGCTTTCCTTGGTGTCAGTTAGGCTGTTACCATCTGTTTCTTTAGGCATATTTACACTGTTTACATATTTACTGTTTTATCGTTGATCAGCAGAGCACGTTTGAAATGAATCATCTATTTTTTTCCTGGTTAGTGATCTTTGAGTCTCAGTGCAGAAGTTGTTTCGGGGCTCCCAGCCTAGATTGCCCTTGGATGAAGGCATGCTCCAGAAGTGCACCTGGTCTGCTCCAACTGCTGGAGCTGGTCAGGTGTGTGGGCTGACTGACATTCAGTCTGTGGCCCCAGCCTAGAGGTAGCAGAGTGTAACACCACCTGATAAGGTGTGCAGTGTAGCCTTTGGGTCCTTAGCACTGCGGTTCACGTCACAGATCCTCTGCTCGCTGCTGGCAGGTACAGTCTTTGAACTCTCAACCATGTTTCCTAGCTGAATATTTGTGCCTGTTTCCCTGTTACAGAAATAGAGCAATTACTCCACAGTGCAGGAGGGTGGCTGCCAGTTGTGTTGGCTCTCTGTAGCTCTAGGATGTTTCACAGAAGCGCTTGTGTTTTGCATGTGTAGTTATGAAAATGTCTGAGAGGTGAGGTTAAAGTAAACGGGCAGTCCATGACTTCCTGAAATCTTTATAATTGTTGTTCACCTATTGCTGTGTGGTTTCCAGACATCACAGTAAAGCACCAAAAGCAAGGGAAAAACTGCAGCAAAGTTCTAAAAGGAGCCAGAGATTTCACCTGCTGGAAGTTCTTCTGTCCATCAACCTCTCGGGCAGTTTGATCCTTTGTCCTGAGCAGTGGTCTGCCTGCTATGAGCGAATGCTGAAGCTTAGTCATTCAGGGTTCCTGCACAAATTGTGTGACTTTTTTTATTAAGAGACATTAAATTCCAAAATTCATACTTGGATCCACATGTTGTTGCATTAGGTGGTTCAAGTGGACAGTCAAGTTTCTGTGAGCGTTGTACCACTCTTGAGAGTTTTTGGCCAGCGCTTTATCCCAATGCTGATGGAAAAATATATCAGAAAAGGCAGGTGATTTCTGTACTCCTGAGTGGCACATCTAGAATTTTGTTGAAGGTAACTAACTGGGAGTTTAGTCTGTTAACACACAAACTATGTAATTAAGCAATCTGTCAGGCTTTGTTTTGCTTTCCTATTGTACATCACATCTCTTCAGTCTTCCTCCCACCTTGTCTCCCAGGTGCACAACATTCTTCAGTAAATAAACAATTTCCTGTGCATTTATCTTCAGCTTCTATTCAGTTTGGCCACAGCCCTTTCAAAGAAGCATAGGATGGCTTGGGCTGGAAGGGACCTTAGCGTTCATCTAATGCAACCTCCCTGTTGTGGGCAGGGACACCTCTTAACTAGACTAGGTTGCTTAAGGCCTCATCCAACCTGGCCTTGAACAACTCCACGGAGGGGGCATTCACAATCCCTTTGTCAATCTATTCCAGAGTCTCCCCACCCTCATACTGAAGAACTTCTTCCTAGTGTTCACCATCCAATCCTCTGCTGAATGCAGAATTCTTAATTTCCTCATAACCTCTTCTGTGATTCCCCCTCCCGCAAACTGAGAACTTCTCAGATTTTAATGACTACAACTTCAGAGCAAGGTAAAATTATTTCATCTCTGTTTGTGTCCGAGACAGTGGCTCAGAGCTGTGTCTGGATTGCATAATGTGGGCCACCTGGACTTTTCTTCGGAAGCTCTTGTCCCAGTACTGGGGTGGATATGGACAGAAGATGATGCAGATCCCTCTGTCGTTTCCAGGAAAGTTATACCACTGGAGGCAGTGTCCTACATTACACCTTTCCTGTGTTTCTGAGTATTCCAGTTTCCAGCAGGCTTCAGATTTTCTGGTTGATAATCCTCATACCTACCACATGAGCTAGTGGGGAGGACTTTTAGCAGTGGTAACTGAAGTCACAGTGGACACGGACCATACTTCACAGGAGGGCTTCAAAATTGTTGCAGGAAGGGGAATATAAATGATTCACAAGTTCAGTTCCATTTTTTTTTTTCCCCCCTGTGTTTTGCTGACTTTGTAGTTTTTGTCTCTGTGCTGTTCAGGTGATTTTTGTTGTGTTGCCAGACTTTGGCTTAGCGTATTCTCACATCCCCTTTGCACCTATGTCAGCAGTTCTTGCACCTCTCTTGCATTGTGGCTCTGTGCTGTGTTACTTCTGAATCAACAAACATGGAAAACAAAACAATAAATTTTAGGCTGCATTATAGTGCGCAGTGCCACCAGGTTTCCTTCAGTGGGGAAGCTATTGCAAGAAAACTTTTCTCTTGAGCATCTTGGGCTTGAGCATGCGCTCTGCTACAGAATATCAAGTGGGTTTTAGTTTCTAAGATTCTAAGAAACCTTTGTCCATTCTGCAGTCATTGGGGGGAAAAAAAAAGAAGTTTTTTCTTTTCCTCCCATTGGAGCCAAAATTCCACAGCACGTAGTATTTGTACTTTTGCCAGCATGTGCTGAATAGTGTTTCTGTGCAAGAGAATGCAGGATCTGTCTTAAAGAACTTCAATAAAAGTTGCAGTTTTGGTAAAGCCTTTCATCCTGACAGTGTTCAGTCTTATTTATTCTTCTGTGTTTTAAAGGGTCAAAAAGTTATCCTACGCTGACATTTTTTTTCCCAGCTTGACTGTTAAAAATGAGATGTTACCATCTTCAAAATTAGTACTGTCTTCTGAAACTACACAAATTTAAAGGTGTTTTTACTGCTTTTGGGTTTGTTTGTTTCCCGCCCCAAAAAAAGATTTCTGTGATTGAACTTAGTAGTGGGATTATTAGAGACATGAATGCCAGTAAATAATTGCATTTGTTTAGTGAATTCTTCCTTTCTAAATCTACTTGTACCACAAACCGTACTTGGAGAGCTGATCAAACAGTTTGTGAATGTGCTGAAAGCTGAGTCACCATCGCCTTTAATCATCTGACATGGGTGACCCCGAAGGTCTCCATTTCAAGAACCTGAGGCTGTGATGAGTGACCACTCTTACAGTTATGGATTCCATAGGCTGCATAGGTATCAAGTAGATTCATTGAGGTCACAGGTGTCATTAGGAGAAGTTGAGCATATTAAAAACTTCTGTTACAAGGCGTTTGTGTGGATTTCAGAACGTTTGTAAACACATCAGCACATCAGTTTTTTTGTGTCTTTGTTCGGAGCTTGAAGTTTATGTATTCTTTACTTGGTAATGCTTTTGTTTGTTTAGATTTAACTTCAGTGCTACTGCCTTTTTTTTTGTTTGTGTGTTTTTTTGTTTGTTTGTTTGTGGTTTTTTGTTTTTGTTTTTTATCAGGGAAAACTGCCAATGACAGGAATGACTATCACAAAGCTGGAAGACAGTGAAAACCATAAAAATGCATTTGAAATATCAGGTATTTAATGTAAATATTTTTATTACTACTTACTTCAGGATATACCATTTCAAACATCAAATGTTCTGTCCAAACAGAGAGAGAAACTGTTTAATTGTGAGGGTGACGCAGCAGTGGCACAGGTTGCCTGAGAGAGATCTCCATCCTTGGAGATACTCAGAAGCTCTCTGGCCACAGTCCTGGGAATCCAGCTTTTAGAAATTCTGGAAGGCAGTTGCCTGGAGCTTCACTTGAAGGCTGCTTTTTACTGCTCGTCTTAAGCAGTTAACAAATTGTCTTTGCAGAGGAGTCATCCCCAAATTTCTGTATTATAATGAGTGGAGGCAGCAGCCTTGGAGAAGGTGCTTTATAATGAAGCAGTTCAAAGTATGCTGCTCACTGGAAGAAATGTAATTCCAGAGACTCTGGAATAGCTTTAAGCAAAAGTTTTCTTCTCAAAATGGTCTGCCTCTTTGCTGAGAGCATCTCCAAGGCTAGTGATTGATGGCTGCCATTGTGCTTATTTGGGTATTTAAGTAATTTTGACCCTCCCAAGTGGCAGGCAGTACCACACATCAGTGCTGGGAGGCAGAGGGGAGCAAGCTGTAGATGGTGTGTGGTGCTCTGAGATCATAGCTATGAAGCTCACCTTAGATGAGGAATGTTACAGGTTAAAATGGAGTTAACTGGAGGAATCAATCTTCAGCTAAGATTGCTTTCCAAGCAACTTTTGCCTCAGCTTTAACATTAGATTCAGACCAATTATGCCTCTTTCTGCAAGACTGGTGAACTCTGTTATATCCAATATTGTAGCTTACAGGCTCAAGAATGACATTTTAGGCTATGCTGGCTTTCCTGGATAAGATGGAGAAGCATAAGGCTACTACTCGATGAGCCTCTCACCTACGTCTATTTGTTGTTATTAAAGGTTGTGTTTAGTTACTCGAGGTGGGGGAAAATGTAGAACTCCTGTGCTTGACACAAGAACAGATACATGGAGGAAAAGTTTGTTACAACTTAGAAAAGTGAGATGTTGCTGTACTGAAAATGCAGGTTAAAATTTTTGTCCAGTACTTCAGGGATTTTATGTTCTAGGATATGACTGTCTTTATAGTCATATATTGATTAAGTTGTTGTTCTGTGGTTTCCTACATTATCTATTTCCTGTCCACCTAGGAAATATGATTGAAAGGATACTGGTGTCTTGTAATAACCAACAAGATTTGCATGAATGGGTGGATCACCTGCAGAAGCAAACCAAAGTCACAACTGTTGGGAATCCCACCATTAAACCTCACTCTGTGCCATCTCACACGGTAGGAAAGAGCAGTGTATGCAGAATTAGCTTATCTGGCAAATAGACCACCATGTAAAGTGCTTTTCTGGGGTTTGGTTTGGGGTTTTTGTTGTTGTTTTTGTTTGGTTTCGTTTGGGGTTTTTTGGTTGGTTGGTTTGGTTTTTTTAGCCATTAGTAACAAGACCTGAATGTATGACTCTAGTTTAAATGGGTCAAAAGATCGTTCTGTGTTTAATTGCGTGAGTAAGGAATGAAATGCTTAGATCTTAGGTAACAGCTTAGGGTAAAATAAAATTAATTTTTATTAATTTTTCAATTTTGACCAAGTAGTAAATCACCATCTTTTAAGTATCCTTGGAACAGTAGGTTTTAACTGGTGATGTACTGGACAGGCTGTGGAGAAACAGTTTCTTTAAGTACTTTCTTTTGGGTTCTACTTTTGAGTTGTTGGATATGAAAGGATCTAAATTTAGCTCCACCTGTAGTGGTGACAAGAGGGAGCGGGGCTGCTTGTAGATGGTGTTTTTTTAGTGCGAGCTCTGTCTGTAGTACACAATTATTTTTTTAACTCCCATTTTTCCAAATAATTTATTGTACAAATTTTCAAAGGCCAGCTGTAATAAACAGAAGCACTAGGTAGTGAGTGAGATTATTTCACCAATCCTTGATGCTATTATGCCTTTATTATAATAGGCTTTCTTTCCCTTTCCATCACCTTTGTCTTGGACAGCTTCCTTCCCATCCAGTAACACCCTCCAGCAAGCATTCAGACAGCAAGCCGATACCACTGACTCCTGCGTACCACACTCTCCCTCATCCATCACACCATGGGACTCCACATACCACGATAAACTGGGGACCTCTGGAACCTCCGAAAACTCCCAAGCCTTGGAGCCTGAGCTGCTTACGGCCTGCACCTCCACTACGGCCTTCAGCAGCGCTTTGTTACAAAGAGGTGAGCTGAGGCAGCCAAGAAATACAACTTTGTAGCAGGCCTAGAATGGGAAGTTTAACTTTATTTTATTTTATTTTTTTTACCAATTTTACTATTTTTTGCATGCTTTAATATAAAGGTGATTTAACAGCCAGTGCTGAATCAGTGGTAATGGACTAGGGAATGCTCTTTATTTCAAACAGGGCTTTAGTCTTGCAGGTCAGAAAATACTAAGTCTTGTTAGGAGAGGCTTCCCCTGCCTCTCCTAAGTGCTTCTATTTATTCCCACTCTTTATGCAGTTAATAAATAAGAA
The DNA here is from genome assembly GCA_027560015.1 of Chloroceryle amazona. Taxonomy (NCBI): domain Eukaryota; kingdom Metazoa; phylum Chordata; class Aves; order Coraciiformes; family Cerylidae; genus Chloroceryle; species Chloroceryle amazona. Next base: position 19,846 of record JANHFX010008198.1, read on the forward strand.
TATTTTTAATTTTTTTTTTACACTTGTAAGTTGTTTCTTACGTTGATCACCCAGGCTTATTGCAAAGTAAGTTATTTGCTAAGTACACTGCAAAGCAGCTGGGATAAGGGATTCTGTAGTGCTTCAAAGTGCTGTATCAAATCACTCTGAGCAGCTGTGGTGCTGTAACTGACTCTTGGTTCCTCAGTATTCACCACTGGTAATCAGTAACAAGAGAATATTTTTTTCTAAAAAGGAATGGTAGCTACTACAAAACATGTAATGTTTTTGTACTCAAAAGAATCTGATGACTGGTGTTACTACTAGCAAAAAACAATGCTTGAGATTTTAAGATGCAGTTGTACTTTTTAATTAGCAGGTCTCCCTGGTGAAGAAAGACTGAGGGAACTGGGGCTGTTTAGTCTTGAGAGGAGTGGAGAGAGAGGGGATCTTCTTAACGTCTGTAAATATCTGAAGGGTGGGGGTCAAATGGAAGGGCCCGATCTCTTTTCCATCCTAAGTAATAGGACAAGGAATGACAGGGATGAACTTGAACATAGAAGGTTCCACCTCAACATGAGGAGGAACTTCTTTCCTGTGAGGGTGACAGAGCCTGGAACAGGCTGCCCAGAGAGGCTGTGGACTCTCCTGCTCTAGACTTTCCAAACCCATCTGGATGCATTCCTGAGAGACATGCCCTGGGTGACCCTGCTCTGGCAGGGGGGTTGGACTTGATGATCTCTAAAAGTCCCCTCCAACTCATAACATTCTATGATTCTATAATTCTATGAGCCCTTCTCCAACCAGCCCTTCGATGCTCCCCATTCCCCACCACCACCTTAGCACTTCTCACCGCAGCAATGAGTTCTGTCTGGACTCAGAGCCCTGCCCATAGGGACAGCGAGGCTTTGCTACAAGCCACCGGGCTGGGCCGGTGGGATCGCAAGGCAAAGGAGGAAGGAAAAGAGCAGGAGGACCAAACCCAACCACCTGCACCAGCATCTCATCCCAGACTGAGGACGCTCAAGGTCAGGGAAGAGTTGCGGCTCCGCGTCGCAGCCACGCTCAGGAGAAATCGCGTTCCCCCAACTTATCTCTGGTTTTTTATCCCCAGACTTCAGCAGATGATAGGGACGAGAGCGGGGAGAGGACGGCGGGGTGAGGACCACGGTGCTTTTTTCCACGGCTCGTTTTCGCCATCTAGCGCTCAGCTCCCCACCAAGAAACGGGTAAAAACACCGATTATTTCAGGCGTCCAGGGCTGCTCAGAATAGAAACCTGGCTTGTGAAGGCAGCTCAGACCCGGCCCCTGTGCACCTAAAGCCGCAGAGTAGGAAATGGCCAGAAATCTGCAAGTTTGAGCTATTTTTAAGGATTATTTTATGAACGTCGACGCAGAGTCAGAAGCGAGCGGTCCCAGATGGGCACAGGAAAGGTACGGGGAGGACACGCTGTGTTCAGTCCATGAAACCTCCCTTTCTGCTCCTGCTTCCCATGCCCACGGTGCTGCTCCCTTCTCTTTGCCTTTGAGAAATCACTGCAAACGACGCCGCTTCTCCAACCAGAAAAGGGCAAGAGGGAGGAAAACTTCCCTCTTTGCCAACACAGGAGAAATCATCTCTGGTCACATCCCATCGGTATGCTGGGAACCACAAGGGAGGAAAGTTTGCCAGTGCCTTCTTGAAGGATAAATGTCGGAGATCAGCAAGACCCAAAACACTGACTCCTCCCCAAGTGATTCTGCAAAGGCAAAGCTGATTTTGATATCCAGCAGCGTGCCCCATGTCAGCCCAGACATTTGCTATTGCAAATACGATAAAGCATTCGAATCGGTACCAAAACCCCAGCGAACCCTTCCAGGGACTCCAAAACCAGCAGGAAACCCAAACCCCAGCCCCATGCAGAGCTGCGACAGAAACCACGTCAGCCAAAAAATAATGAAGCTGAGCTCAGCCAGAGCCCATCTCTCTCCGGAGCGAAGCGCTGCGGGACGCTCAGCTGCCACCTGACTTGCTGCCAGCACCGAGGCAGGGCAATGCCACTTGGAGAAGGTGGTGTCCAGCAGCCCCTGTGGTCCCCAAAGTGCCACCAAAGCTGCTTTGCAGTGCTGCAGGAGGGGGTTGCCATCTGCTGACAAGCCGCAGCCCTGCACGCTCCTGCGGCAAGCCCTGCCTGCTCCTGCCTGCCAGGGCTGCCTGCATCCCTCCGGGCACTGCCCTGTGCTGGGGATGCAGCTCGCCCTGGAGCCCAGCGACCTAGGGGATGATTTCCCCGCATCCTGAGCAGGATGAGGTCCCTGGCCAGGGATGCTGCCCTGTAGCAGGAAAGGCAGCAGCATCTACCAGCAGCGGCTGCTACTCACGAGTGAATAATCAGCTTATTACAGATTCAGATAGAAAATCATAATATTTGCTAATCACAATATTAATTTCTTGCTAATTGGCTGCCTGATGGCACAGGCAGAGCAAAGGGGCACCAGCTGGCTGCCAGAGCAGTGCCTTGCCTGGAGGCTACACAGCGTCCCAAGGTTTTGGCTTCCTCCAGCTCAGCTGGCTGCAGAAGTTGAGGTTCCCATTCCCCAGGACAGGGACAAGCCTTTGACAGTCCTGCCTGAGGGGACCCTCACCCTCCGTTTACCTGGGGGCAGGAGGTTGGGAAGGTGCTCAGTGTGAAGACAGGGAAACTGAGGCATGAACCAGCCAATTCATATGAACAAGGAGAATTGCAAAGCAGAGGACACAGTAGCTCTGGGCAGCATTTTGATATTGCACTCTTTTTTTTTTATGCAGCATTACACCATAAAGCCAAAACGACTGCTTCCCATCCATCTCCAGCACTGTCCCCGTGTCCCTTTTCTCTTGGGGACAGGGATCTGGGGGGAGGAGGAGGGTAGCTTTTGGCAGCAGCTCTGCCCTCTTTGCAGGTAACTCCTCTGCGTGGAGCCTGTGAGACATTATGCAGGTTGGATGCCAGGCAAGGCTGATCACAGAGTCATTGCTGTTGCTCCTGCTAATGAGGCCCTTAGGCTAATTAAAAAGACGAGTAGAACACAAAAACATAATGAGAAGCCAGTTTATCAGTCAATCGGAGGACATGAATATGCCAATAAAAGTTTGAACTCCCTCCTTGCTGCCAACATCCCTGCTCTGGCCCAGCCCAGGGCTGGAGGGGGACCAGACACTCACCACAACGGCTTTGTGCTTCTCAGCTCCTGGCCAAGGACAAAAGAGGGAGATGAGAGTCCAGAAAGAGGTGTGCAGCCTCCTCTCTGCCCTCCTGGCACAAGGCAGAGGATGGGGGACCTGAACAGCATCTAGCCAGCGGGGCTTGTGTGGCTCACCCTCTTTGGAGCTGGAGAGCTTCAGCCGGTCCATACGGACATTGATGGAGCCCCGACTCTGCCCTGCGGTCCTGCACTCCACGGGCATCACGTTTTGCACCCACATGAGGGACAGCAGCAACGCTTCCCACCTCTTACAGGCTTTGAGGATCTTCCCCGGCCACCACCACCACCTGGTTCTGGGCCACCGCGCGAAGCAGCTGCTCCCGGTAGCGGGCGATGGGAAGAGCCCCCCGGTCCCGTTGGAGTTTGACCAGTTTGGTGAAGTTTTGTTTCTGGAGGAAGTGGTGGAAGTGGAGGAAAGCGGCTCGGAGCTCGGCCAGGAGCTGAAGGGGGACCCCAGAGGCACCTCCACGTTGCCTTCGGCGCCTTCCCTCCTCCTCCTCCTCCTCCTCGGACAGAGCCAGGTTGATGCGGTAGCGGGGGTCGTAGCGAGGAGGTAGGGACAGGTTACTGGTGGCACTGGGAGGAGGCTCCTTTCGGACACCGCTTGATTCCCGCTGGGTTTGCCGGGTCTGGAAACGTCGGAGTCGCTCGAAGAAGGCCCAGAAATCCACGGTTTGGGTGGAGGAAGGGTCACGGAAAATCAGCTCTTCCAGCCGGCGCCGGGTGGAGGGACAGTCCCAGTCCCAGTCCCGCTCCCAGTCCCGGGACTGGTCGTACTGGGAAGGGGAACGGTCCCGATCCGGTCGCCGGGATTTGCTGCTCTTCTCCGGTGGCATCTCCGAGCCGGTGCCAGGCAGCTCTGCCAGAAGAGGGGGAGGGGGGCACAGGTGTCACCTCTGCACAAACCCCCCCAGTGTCCCCAACTGTCCCCAGTGTCCCCAGTACCCCTCTATAGCCTGTAACAGCCCCACAGGGACCCAAGGAATTCAGGCCCACACCAGGCCCAGCCCCACAGAGACACCCCCACACGAGGCCCAGCCCCACAGAGACTCCCCTGCACCAGAATAAGAATAGTTATTTTAAAAATACTTTTAAGTACCCATGTATTATCTGTTGGAATGGGTGAATGGGTGAAAAAT
>JANHFX010008198.1:24289-42546 GCA_027560015.1 Chloroceryle amazona
CTGTGAGGGTGACAGAGCCTGGAACAGGCTGCCCAGAGAGGTTGTGGAGTCTCCTTCTCTGGAGACTTTCAAAACCCACCTGGGTCTGTTCCTGTGCAACATGCCCTGGGTGACCCTGCTCTGGCAGAGGGGTTGGACTCTATCTCCAGAGGTCCCTTCCAACCCCTACCATTCTATGATTCTGTGGTATGAATCTGTTCCAAGAGAAATAAAATGTGATGTTTTTAACCCCAAGAAGATAGTGGTGAGAGGTTAGTTTGGTCCTGCCACTACATTTTAGAAATTGCTAAGAAAATGTCTGATTTATGTTGAAAGTCTGAGTGTGTATAAGGAGGAGAATACCAGATCTCTGTGGCTTGGTGCTATCTCCTGTTCGTCACCCATGTCTTTGTCATGCGTTCTCACAATACTAATTCCGCGTGAGGCAGCAGGGCCCTGAAAGAGTCATGCAGTTATACCTCAGAACATTTTATTCTGCAAGCTCAGATGTCGACAGAGGAACTTGGTTTTCCAGACATGTAAATTGCTGTTTCTTAGAAGCTGTAGCCTAAACACTGTGCCCCAGTGTGACCAGAGTGTGTTGTACTGTGGTGGCTCTGTGTGTGAAGTTTTCTTTTTCTTTTCTAAATTGACTGAGTAACGGGGGAAAAAGTGATGCATAACCTGCAACTGGTTAGTATTTAGGCTTAGTTGCTACTACAAGAGGTTCTTCTCTTTGGCCATACTATATGTTAATTTTGTAATTTAAGTTCAATTCCTTTTATGCTTTCACGTGTAGGGTACTAAAATCTCCAGTGTGGTAAAACTTCAGTCATCATTGCAGTGTTTAGTATACAATGATGTTCAAAAGCTGTCTTCATCTTCTTTGGTCTGTCCTGCTCATTCACCTTTTTACTTTCTCATTCTATATTTTTATAGAGGATGTCTTATATCCTTAAGGTAAGGGGTAGACCAGCATATTCCTGTTGTTCTGTAACCTAGCATTGTTCCTGTAAATCAGCATGACTGGGTTTTGAGCAGAAATGCTGTACTTGTTGTTGTATTTGTATTTATTTACTTATTTTTATTTTGCTGTAGAGCTTTATAAGAACAAACCCAAACACTTCTGGCTTTGAAGAGTATACTACTTGCCAAGCTTCCTTGTTAGGTCCTTTCTTTACCTGCTTCTATGTAGACAAGTGAAATGGGGCTTCTTTTCTAAAGTTAAGGAAAGAAATAACCTGTGTCAGTGTATGCCTGCCTCTTCCCTTCGCTCTAGCTCCCAAACAGCCTGCATGCTTTTGCGGCAGCTTTCCTGTATATTTCTATTAACAGAACAGATAAAATACCTGACTGTGTATAGTTGGAGGAAGGGTAGAGAGGAAATCGGCCAGTTCAGGCAAGTCGAGTGTGCCAAAAAATACTAATGAACTGAGTTTTGGTGCTGTTAAAAGATCTTTAGTTAGTAACTCCTGTATCTATCTTAGAAGTTAAACTTTCTAAATACTCTGCTCTTTTATTTTTATTTTCCCTGCACAGGATCTCAGTAAAAGCCCTAAAACCATGAAAAAACTGCTTCCCAAACGCAAGCCAGAACGGAAGCCATCAGATGAAGAATTTGCACTGAGAAAAAGTAAGAGAGACTTGAACAAATGTCTGTGTAATACAGAGGCTGGAGTTAACATCAGTTAAAATTCTTTGAAAGCTAAATGTAGAGCGTGAGTCATCTGGTTTCCCCTCTCCTACAGGGCAGAGGGTGTGGGTTTCTCTGGAGGATGGCTTGTTTTACTCATCCTGGGTGCTTACCTCATTGTTGCTTCCTAGGGCTTTACTGTTGACTAAAGTGGCTGTATGTTTGTGAAGTGTCAGTTTCTAGCTCTTTGCTGCCAAGGGGAGTGAGGTCGACTACAGAGCTATGTAAAGTTCAGTAAGTTCAACCTGTCTTTCAATGCTGTAAACAACAGTTAGTGAAGAGTGTCCCACTCTTGCAGAATGCTTAGCAGCTGTGTTCTTAACTTGATGCTGGTAGGAGCTTCTGCTGAGCTGGGTGTTGGAAAGCTGGATCCAACAGTCTGCAATTGGAGAAGTGGAAGAAGGAAAGTGGAGGGAACAGTAATGTTATCGAGCAAGCACACTTAGTTGTTAGCACCACTCAAATCCTTCCTTAGAAATTTTGTGAATGAATAATCCAATTAAATCAATAAAGGTCAGGGACTATTTAAGCTGAAGGCCAGATTCTTGGTCTGCAACTTTTGCATCTCTGTGTCTGTCCTTTGCTCACAGGCCTTTTAAGATGGAGACTGTGCCTTTAGTGTTCAATGCATGAAGTGTTGTTATCATGGCCTTCATTTTTCACTGGTTTAGGTAGGGTTGGAGAGAAAAAGCTTTTCCTCAGGGTACTGTTGATTTGTCTTGAGTGTGCTGTGAATTTCACGTGGCTAAAGTTAAGGTAGTGAATAGAGCAGCCACGTGTTCATGAGTATGCAACTAGATGCTTTAGTTCAGGTTGTTTTATCCTTATCAGAAGGTATGTGTTTAGGAAAAATAGAATTGCAGTGTTCTTTCGGATGCTGGAGGATGGAGTTCAGTAATTGTAATGACAGCAGCAAGGCTATCAACTTGCAGATCTAGGACACAGTGAGAGGAGATGAGAGTTCTTTTTCTGGGCAAAGAAGAGGGCATATAGCTTGCAAATGCATTGTTCTGCTCCTGGTTAGCACCTGTCAGTGTTTTCTATGTAGGAGATAACTTTCAGTACAAGGGATTTCTGGTGGCTTTAAGTCAGTGTCGTTTACAGAAATACTTACTGATTCTCGGTATTCATCTGGGTTTTTTTCCCCCCACTTTGTGTCAATAATTAAAAGTTTCTGTTGCATGTTAGTGCTTCTTCAACCTTTTCCAGCTTGTGGAGCTGCAAAATCTTTCCACTGAGGAACTTCTATTTGACTTAACCAAATCTACCTATCAATAAGCTTTATTATTACTTATCTTCTCCCGAATCCCAGGGACTTACGGGCTATTGTTTTGAGAGCTGCTGTGTCAAATTAGCATTATAACAGGCAAACCAAAATAAATAAGGTATTGCAACTGAATGCCCTCACAATATTCATTTCAGAAGTGAAATATTTGTCCTGCTACTGTAATAATATGGTGCTGCATTCTAAACACAATGAAATCCAATTATTTTTCCTGCCTTGAAAGAGAAATAAACCTGTACTTTGGAGCACCCGCATCTCTTCAACTGCAGGGAAGCTATATTGGGTAGAGATAATCCACAGTTAGCTTGTCAGCCAATCCTGACAAATGCTGGGACAGATGACTTTGTTCTGGTGATAATAAATCACAAAAACTGAACAGGGTGCATCGTCTGGCAGAAAACAGTAGTAGCCTTCCATGTTGAAGGCAGTTCAGATTCATGTAGCAGAAAATCTTCAAGCCTACTTTTTGCAAGGAGGAAAACAGGAAAAGTGCTCTTAAAACAACAAATCATCTTGCCCTACAGACTCCTCATTCCATCGAAACTAAAAGCAGAGGTACCTCTAGGTTTCAGTTTGATTGGAATTTCATTCTGTTCCAAGTGAGCAGTTTCACATTTCACAGCATTTGTTCTTAACTCCTCAAGGAGATTTGCTGTGGAGCTCTGTCTTAAGGAAAATTTTACCAAGTTAAGCTTGAATAGTTAGGGTTTTTTTATATATTGTATGTTTGTTTTTTTTTCCCCCAATAGTGCTTTTTCTGCTTTAAAGTCTGAGAAGTTGAACTACTCTCCACTTGTCACAGACACACTTAAGTGATAGTGACATCTTTTGTACTACACTCTGGACTGAAGTGGTACTGACATTTATTAATTCTGAGTTTAATTTTTAATAGTGTGCTGTTGGAAGGTGTAAATGTGATACATACACCAAACCCAAAAGTTTTCAAGATTTCTGTTACTGAATATTCTGTTCCTTGATTGAAATAATCTGTATATAATAACCGGAATGTACAGGGGGTTTTCAGTTTAATGGCTGTTTGGTTTAGTACCAGAGTGATCAAACTTCAAAACATGTTTTGCACAACTTCAGATGCTTAGAAAATTTCTTAACTATGTGGGTAGTTACTCTGACTTGTTTTTTTTTTCCAAGTACTTCAAAATAGTATCTTGTCTTTTCTGTTCCTTTTGCTCAGTGAAGTTTTATTTTTAAAATGGGATGGTTAAGACAATTTTGAAAAGTTGATTAGGCTGAACTTTGGACTCAACTGAAACACAGTGATTTACAAAGACTTTTCTGTATTAAGAAACATAACCATAATTCTATTTTTCCCATTGATTCTAGGTACAGCTGCTTTAGAAGAAGATGCTCAAATTCTTAAAGTCATTGAAGCATATTGCACAAGTGCCAAAACACGTCAAACACTAAATTCAAGTAAGTTAGAAAACATTGAAATTACTAACTAAAAGAAACCAAATTAGATAATTTGCAAAAAAGAGAGCTGTATGTTCTCAGATCTTTTCAAGTAGGAAGCTGGACCTGAAGGAAGTAGCCAGAAACCATTTATTTAATGTCAGTGCTGAGTGTTTGAAGTATTGGATGCCAAGAACCATGGTTAGAGACTATAATTCTTTTAGTATACTAAAACAAACAAAAGCCAAAGAAACAAAAAACCCAAACCAAAACAAAACACCCCCCCTCCAAGCCAAACCAACCAAACAAACCAAAGAACAAACAAAAAGAGTGACTACGTGTCATGGTTTAAAATTGCACAAAACCCTCACAATGAATGAGAGGTGTCTGAACTGAATATGACAGTTAATCAGTTTGCTTTTTGATAAATTTAAAGAAGCTGGTAAGTAGAAGTAGAGAAGAGGAATGTAGTAGTTGTAATTTTGGAAGAGTATGTTTGTCTTGTGCTGCTCAACAAAGACTTCCCCTATGGAAGTGTAGACTAGACCTATAAAAACCTTTCTTCTTTTATTGCCACTACCTGTTTTTAGTATTAACTACAAATTTTAATCCCATCTCATAATTTCAGGAGAAGTTGTTCTCAGATATGCGTGTTGCTTAAAGCCATTTTTAGTTTCTCAGATCAATACCTAGCTTATTGAAAACCTGTAACGTGCCTCTGGGGTCCTACTTCATTTAATCCAAATCAAGGTTGCCAAGTGGAGTTCCTCTGTATTGTAAGTAAAACGTTGCACAAAGCAGGGGAGTCCACCAGCATGTGTTCCATTTACACAACGAAGGAGAAAATGCTGTTGCTTTGTTCCCCTCTGCACAGTTTTTGCACTGTTGGAATACCAGTTTAATTTGGGGATTCTTGGAACACAGTATAACAATCCTGAAGTACTCGGCTGGTTTGGCTGTTGTCAGAACTAGAGGAGTGGACGTGGTGACTTACTCATTGTCCACTAAAGCCGTTGAAATTTGCGGTATTAACCACTGTAGCTGCTGCCCACGGCGTGCTCTGCCCGCTTTGCTTCCAAGCAAAAGCACTTTAGTTGACAGTTGAGCAGTCTCAAAATGCAACTGCAAATTTAGCTCATGGATTTTCCTAATCTGCGTTCACTTACTATTCTACTTGGGAAAAAATCCAGCTACCCTGTTATTCCTATGAAATTTAAAATGAGAATCTGACCCTTGTATAGACTGTAGAAACTTATTCAAGTAACAGCAAAAACCTTAATTTCTGTCTTGATGAACTGTAGGTCTCCACAGTGATAAAAGTAGCTGCTATTACATAACTTTGTATTAATATTAATCTATTTTGTAGTCCTACAGTCATTACAGTAGTGTGTTTAATTGGATTAAAGGGAATGAACATGTTCAAAATTCTGAAGGTATACTGATGTTCCAAACAAAATTGAGATGATTGCTGTTTTAAACATCTTGATTGTGATCTGTTATTTTCAAGGATAACGTGACAAGAAATGGTTGGGGAGACATTTGCACTTGCACAGTAGTGTGTGTGTGTGCAGATAAAATTGGATATGATTTTTTGCGCTTTTTTGCCTATTTTTTCCTGTCTATGTATATTTAAGAAATATACATAGCGCTGTGGGTATCATTGCATACATCAGAAGTCAGCAGCTTTTATTTGCTCTTAATTTCAAGAAGAAACATGCTTTTAATTGATAAAGCACACAGCTGCTCTGTTTGGAAAAAACAGCACTGTCACCTAAGACTTTAGGTTTCAGAAGATCTATTTGTAGACTTAAATTGGAAATGGGGGAAAAAAAAAAAAAAACAATCATGCTGGAATCGCTTCTGTGGGAGCAGTAGTCAGTAAAGAAGAACAGAATGAAAGAGTTTCCTGTCATTGTGAAGTACACCCTTTTTTTACATACTCCTTTCTTACCTCCATGTTAATATTCTGCCCGTGCCTCACAGCACTTACTTGGCAATTCTCCTGCCTGCACCTTAATCCAAAGCCCAGTGGATGCTGCTTTTGGCAACATCAGGTCAGCAGAGCTATGACACCAGTGCAGACTGGTACGGAGTGGCATTAGAGGTAGCAGAGCAACTCTTTTCAGTTGAGTGGGGAAGATGCAGGTGTTAATTTGGGGAGACAGATACAAATAAAAGAACACAGTTTTGCTTTCTTCTGCTTTTTTATATACTGAGCTTATTTTGCATTTCTGCTCCAAATGGAAGCTTAACATCTTTTGTAATACCGTGGGTATGGTGGCTCATAGCATAGCTGCCTGTATGGTTTCAGTCCTTGGGCATTGCCAGGACTGTTTTGTTTTTTTTAAAAAAAAAGAAAAGAGAGAGAAAAGAAAATCAAAAAAAGAAGTGTCCTTAGCTAGGTTTGCCCCGCTACCCTAGACATCTTAAAGTATTTAATTGGAAATGTAGGTTCAGACAGGACAGAGGTGTGTAGGAAGAGGTGTGTGAGGGGTTGGAATGGACCAAGCTGTGTTGCTGTCAGCCTCTTGGCTCTGTTTGTCCGTGAGTTAATTTACTACATGGTTGAATAAATAACAAGAGGTACAGGCACAAAAAAGCTGTACTTTGACTGTCCCCATCAGTGGCTGCAAGATGTTGCTGCTGATTTAGAAAGTCAGCAGCCCTGCTCTGCATGAGAACCTTTGCTTTTTCCTCTGCATTTTCCTCTTTACAGTGGTGACGCAGGCACTTCTGTGGCTGTGTTGTGAGCTGGTGGGGAAATTACCTGCTTAAAAAGAATCCTCTGTTGGGTTAGTTTTAATCTGAAACTGTTCCCTGACCCGGCTCACCAAGCAGCTGTACAAATGACTGTGTCATTGCAAGGGAGGGAAAGGATGGACGTACAGATGTATGATGGGGAAGGAGCTGTTGCTTTTCACATCAGTGCTGGATCATGCTGGTTTACTGTGTTTCTTGCTCTGTCCCCAGTCCAATCCCCTCAGACTAGAACTGACTCAGCACTTCAAAAGGACCTAATTCCCTCTTCCAAAAAGCCAACTCTCAAAAAAGATTTTTGTTATTCAAAATTCTCAACTGAGGCTGCTTAGAAGCTTAAAAAACACTTAAAAAATTCTGTCTAACAGTTCAAACTTGATTATTTGCTGAGCATAATTTATACCTGAAGCCCAAACAAATTAAAAAAAAAAAGAAAAAAAAAACAAAACACAAACAAAAACAAACAGAAAACCTTTGGCACTTTTTTAACAATATTTTCTCTTTTCCTTCTCTTCCCATCACCTTTTTGCTTTTATTTCATGTGTTTGGTTGTGGCTATTCCTTACGTTCTCCTCCTCATCCCACCTCTGCCTATCCACATCCACCATTTCATTTCACCTGTACATCCTTAGCATGGCAAGGCACTGACCTGATGCATAATCACGTCTTGGCTGATGATGACCAATCAAGTCTAGACTCCTTGGGTCGTCGCAGTAGTCTTTCTCGTTTGGAGCCTTCAGACCTCTCAGAAGACTCTGACTATGACAGTATATGGACAGCCCATAGTTACAGAATGGGGTCTACATCTCGTAAGAGCTGTTGCTCATATATCTCTCACCAGAACTAATGCACTTCTGAGCTTTTTCTTAACAAATGCTTGTTGTATCACAGCCTGCTTTTCTTAGATGTTTTCTTGCTGTTCCTTGTCTCTTTAATGTGATATTTTAACAACTTCTGAGGGAGCTTCTGAAACTTCGGTTATACCTGGTGGAAGGCTCTACTGCCAATTCAATACACGTACAAATAAGTCATTCTAAAAAGTGTATATCCTGTAAAGGATGATATTTCTCAAGGGGTTTTTTTAACTGACAGATGTTAATTTGTAGCTCTGAATGGTGTTCTTTTTTTTTTTTTTTTTTTTGACTTGGTCAGTGTAGCAACAGGTCCTTTCTTTTCTGTCGGGTTTTTTTATTATTTATTTATTTAGAATACAGCACATTTTTGTATTTTGTACTGAAACCATACTGAGTTGTGAGCCCCAAGTGCCAGCGATACGGAAATACCTTAGCAGTAGTGGTTGGATTTTCTACATATTACTAACAAAATACAAAGTTGGTAGAGTAAGAAAAATGCAGCTTAAATACAAGCAGTACAAGAGCTGTAAGATCATTCAGATACTCACTTATCTGGCCCATTTGTTTGGAAGAGCATTTGCTAATTCCTAAAAAGAAAAATCTGTTTTTATCCTGCTGTCTTTTCCTCATTGCTTAACCGTTGATGCGAAGGGCCGCACTGCTCTCCCTCCACCCCAGTCCGGCAGTTGTCATGAAAACCTGGCAGTCCATGCTCATTACATGCAGTGTTTTGATAATCTCATGTTCCCTATGGTCATGCTGTCACTTTACTGTATGCAGTAGTGTGGCAGAAAGCAGGGTCTAGATGTTTACTTGCCTGTTAAAATACACAGCTGTCAACTCTCAATTGACCATTCTTCTTGAAAAGATGAGATGAAAGTGGCTCCCCTGATGGAGGCTTGAGTGTTCAGCGTCTGAAACTCTAGGTACAACTGTGATCACATTGGCTTGTTTGAAGTTCTGAACAATAGAATGCTTGGCTTCTGGGTTGTACTGTTTGGAGCATGTCTGTGACAGCTTTTATTGTGTCTTGTAACTTCTCTCACAAGCAGGTTTGTTTTCAGCAGCAGCTCTTCGTTTACAGTCCCGTTGGTTTTTCAGAGAACTGTGCCATGCTGTGCACAGCTGAAGGTCTCGAATCTGCACCTGGGGCACTGCTGGGGTGAAGCGTGTGTGTCCTGTATTGCGGATGATGTAATTGGCATCAGAACAAAAATTACGTGTTTTCTAAATCTTTGCTTGCATTAGGGGAAAGCATGTGATGAAAGGACAGAAATGGTTCTCATTTTCACCAGGCTCTTCTAACACAATTCCCTTACCAACCCTTTCAAGTGAGCATGTTATGCAGTGTTCAGGTACTACTCTGTGAACAAGTTCAGAATAGTCATGATGCAATTTACTGCCACCTGGGAACGTGATCACACCATTTAAAAGATAATCAATACTTTTCTGCAGGTTATGTGATCAGAAAATCAGTAATTCCTAGATGTACACAATTCGAGAAAGGTGGTCAGCGTGGAGATGTGATTTCAAAGCCGTTCCCATCTGCAGATTTGCATTCAGTCTTGTTTGACCACCTGCTTTATCCTCGTGCTGTTGTTGGCATCCAAAAATGTGACTAACAAAAGCAGCAGTGCTTACTGAGGAGGGTTTTCAGGGATACGTTTTACTACTAGACATACATTAACCTACTGACCAGGAGCTTGTGTCCGTTGAACTTTTAAAAGTGGAGGAGTACTGCTTAGAGAAGGAGATAAGTATGTGTGCTCCATACCATTCCACAGCACATTTGTAACCCTAACCCGCCTCACTCCCCTCTTCCTTTCACTCAGTTTTTGGTTTTTTTTTTAACATACATGGGAAGTATGGATTGTTTTGGGTTGTTTGTTGTTTGTTTTTTTTCCCCCTGTTTCTTAAACTGTGGTGTTCTAGTTGAATAATGTTTTCTGCATTGGATAAAGGATAACTTTTATGTCTGTTTCCATGTTATATAGTGTAAATATGAGTTTGTAATATGGTTGTTGCACTTGAACTTTCCTTATCACACGGAATGTTTTGTTATCCAGATCCGAAGATTTTATTGACTTTCTATGCACCAAAGCTTTGACGGTTTACCACCATTAATTATCGTAGCACTTAAGTCATTAATTATCACAATTAGTATCTCTCATACTCTGTATCCTCATATTAACATCACCGCACACTTAAAATCATTCCGCGTCCTCGGTGTTACAGACCATCAGCTACTGTGGACCGATCAGGAGTATTAATGCAAAACGCTTAAAAAACCCCCAAAAGGCAAATGTTGAAATGGTGGTATTCAGTCCAAAGGTTCAGTGTTTCTATTTTTGTGGAACTTTAGTCACGGTAATGACAGTACCTTATGTTTATGCAATTCTGTAAATGACGTGTGTACAGTTACAAATACACTGGAAGGATGGAGAGTCTGAATTGGAAGGTAGGTTCAAGCCATTGTCAGCCCCTCTTCACATGGCTTATGCAGTGTTTCCATAAATTAGTATTTGCCATACATTGAAAGCAACCAATATCAATTGGGTGTTTTGCGTAATCTTGCCAAAACACAGTAATGTGTACATAGTGATGTAACCATAGAAAAAATACTATATATTGTGCACTTCATTTGTGAACGGGAGAAGCCATCTTTAGTAGGTGACTGCCTTTTGGAAATACAAACTGGATGTATATCTGAATGTTGCATTGTACTGTACAGTATGCCTATTGTTTGTGGTTGCATATATCAAGTGTTTTGTTTTATATAAAAAGGACATCTGTTATGTACAGTTGAAATAAATTTTGCATTTGCTAGACTATGACTTTAATATTTAATTATTACACAGGGGGAAAGGACAGCATAACTTAAAACTTAACACTAACTTCCTCTTCTCCCCATGCCTCCTTTCTTTCCCTTTCTCCTTCCCAGAAGAATCAAATGCTGAAGTGAAAGAGCTTTTTTGACATGTGTGTAATCTTTGTTTAATGTTTGTTAGCTACAGGAAATTCAGTGTAATGTGAAGTATGTATCCATCTGTAGTTCCACTTCATTTTTTTTTTGTGTTAAATAACTATTCAGAGGTGTTGCCATCTATAGAATCTCCTTCTGTTGCCTCCCTCTACCCTTAGTGGATTTTCTTTTCTTTTTCGTTTTCTGGATGGGTGTATTCTTGGTAGAAGCACAGGCTGAACTGTTGGAACAGTACAAACCTTCTGCAGGTCCTGTTACTAGAGAACAATTTTATGGATATGGTACTGCTTTCTATAGCCTTAACTATTTCAAGTTGAGTATTACAACATTTTTCTCTTTCAAACAAGAGTTATCTGTAGTGTTTCTACTTAAAAGGTGCTCGTATCTGAGTGAATTTAAGTAAAAAGGTAACCTGATATACATACTAAAATGTTTACATCAGAATGAACGAAGTAATCACCAATTCTATGAAAAGGTCATAACATCTTTTTGCTGCGATTGTAGCAGCACTGGTTGTAGCCCTGCAGCCCTCTGGTTGGAAGTTTCTACTCACTAGAGGAAGTTTAGCGGGATAGCTCTTTCCAGATGTCGTCTTGGAACTATCCCACTTCTTCAGATGGTGTGTCTGTCTTTCAGACTCTTCATTCTGGTCTTGCATGACTAACACTTACTTATGGAGTTTTTATGTCTTTCGGTCCACTTCAATTAGTTTCATTCTACTTGTCAAAATGTTTTGCTGTAAACTGCATAGATCTGTCATCTGAGTCACGTGGGGATGTTTTCCTATTTGTGTATCACCACTGTTAGTGAAAAAAAAAACCCAAGCAACTTCATGCCAAAACCTTTCTTGTTAACTGCCAAGAATTTGCAAACAAAAGGTGTATTTTGTATAGTGAACTGAAGTTTGGCTTGGTGTTTGGATTCTGATTTATCTGCACAAAGATACTGAAGGGCTTCCTTTTGACTCTGGCTCATCTGTCATATGAAGGATTTTTAATTTTTTTTCAATGGTTTAAACTGAACGCACACAGAATCCAGGAGCACCATTTTAAGGATTCTTCATATTAGGAGCTCATCAGAGGTTGACTGAGAAACGAAAGGGTAATTTGGCAGGTCTGGTCATCCACTTTTAACTTCTTCAATATAATGAATGCAATGAAACAGTGACTGGTTTAAATGGCATGTAATTACTTGTTCTCTAACATTTGCTTCTCCAGGAGATTTCCCTGTCTATATACCGGTGGCTAACGGTAGATCTAAACACATAGACACATTTGGTTTTCACTGGCAAATCCAACTTCTGGTTTTGAGCCTTGAGGAAGTGATTTCAAAGTGCTTCTTCACTTAGGAAGAGAGCCTAGTAAAGTTGGAGAAAACCAGAATTGTCTATTTACAAGTACTGTGTCTAATTTTTGAACTTTATTTTGCCTCGTTCCCCTCCTTACCTCTCCTAATCACAATAAAGATAAGAAAAAGTGAATAAACCAGCAATGCTTAAAAGCTGTGCAACCGAATTGTTGCTGATAGCCTCAAATTATGCCATGCATTTCTTAAAATTAACCACCCCACCACACATCTAACTTCCATAGCTTAAATTAGGACCCTGATAGTTGCTGGAAGAAGGTGAACTCATTGTGGAGAATCACTGTGAAGGTGCTGGGGTTGAGCTGCCTTCTCCACATGGCCAGCTGTAGGAAGGACCCCTGTTCTGGACTGACTGGGGAGAGCTGGCTTTTCACTGAGGCCCCGAGGCTAGCTACTATAAGGAGGTGATGTAAATACACATCTTCATTTGACTGTTGGCTTAAATGGTTCCCTGGACAGAAAAGCTCTTTGAACATAGGCAGAGACTTAATACTGGGTTAAAGTGAAATTCAGGCTAACCTGAATTTTATCCCCCTCCTTCTCTTCCTTCTCCCCTGCCTGTTTCTTTACAAAACTTCTGAACTTTCTTCACATGTCTGCTAAACAGTTCAGAACGAAGGACTGGACTTATTGCTAGTACAGCTCCTTCTGAAGCCTGGCTTCTGTCAGGAGCCAGTGTGGTACCATATGGACCATTTTTTAAGCTATCAGACTCCCTTTGGAGGAGAGCAAATAGAAGGCTGGGGTTGTGCAGCTATGTTTGCAGGCAGACATTACGGCGAACCTCTGTGGCATTCCGTGCTCCACTTTCTTCCCGTTTTTGTGTTAAGACTGTAATCCAGGGCTGGGTGTGATACTCTGTTGGTTTCATACACGTATAAAGTGACCTTCTGTCATGGAGTCTTTCTGCCACAGAAATACCCAAAGTTTCAGTTTTCCTTCTTGTGCAGAAGTGCTCAGAACTGCTTGCTGGTTTGGCAGATTGATTCGCCTGGAAGGGGGATCAGATGCTTGAAAAACTAAAAGCAGGGAGGGAGCTGTTCCCCACAGGCCTGTTCTTGTATCTTGGGTGTTGCACCCCATTACAGACTGGGTGTTGCTAATGTCTCTAGCCCTGGCCTGAGTGCCAGGTGGGCTGTGTTGTTATTTGCTTTACTCAGGAGACTGAAGTTGCTAATCCTCTAATTTAGGGTATGGTGTTTGAAAAAAAAAAAAAACAAACATTTTAATTCTCTATTCTTAACTCTAGGGCTGGAAGATAGTAATATTGAATAGATACCTTTATTTTCTTGATGGAATTTAGTTGACAGAAACTTAGTTGAATCTTTATCATAGCGGTCAGTTGGTTTGTTTTAAATATGTAATGGAATTCTAACCAGTAGGGTCAGTCTTCCAATGCACGTTCCCTATTGAAAAGTTATGGCAATTTGCTCAGCCTTACCAGTTGTTTGGTAATCTTGAAGTAATTGTCTGGGTTTGGCAAACGTCCTTTCATCTCTCATCCACCTAACTTCCCCAATATCCCCCCAAAAAGGAAAAGGAAACAAAATGAAACTCTCTTTTGCCAAGCTGGGAGGGGGAGAAGGTGGTCTTTATTCCCCCCAACCCTCCCAACTAGTACCTTTTGGTTGTATTGTCTCAAGATGATTTAGGGCCAGAGTTGTTGGGAGGCCAATTTAAACATTGTGTTTTGGCCTGGTTGACTTGGAATGAGTCTGAGCAGTGTCTCCTAATAAAATTCAGCGTGAAGCTTGGATGCTAAGGATTGAGGAATGGCAGATAGGGCAAACTGAAGTAACTTTTGTTTCTGCTGCCTTACTTTGTGACAATGTAAAAATACATCTCACAGTGGAGTTTAGGATTAACTAAGTTGCAGGAACTTTATAGACGATCCTTTTAGTAGAACTCTGTGTGAAATGCCCCCTGTGTATAACACAGCGCTTTCTTTGGGTCCTAAAGCTGTAGCTGGTAAACTCCTCTGGGAAGAAATGGTGACGTGGCAAATTAACATAAAGAACTCGCTGGAGGCACCAGATGCAACTTAGGGGGTATTGCTGAGTGGCAGTAAGGAGTCACTCTGCCTGAAGTACCTTAGTTTTGCCTTTAGAACTTGACACATCAAGTCCGATGTGATTGTGCACATGCTCATTTGTTGGTGGGGTCCTTTGTCACAGGGTAGGTGTGTTGAGTGTTTGTACCCTTGATACTTAGCAAGTACTTGGGGGGTTTAATGTAAAAAGAAAAAAAAAAACCCATAACACACACACCACACTCCCCCCCCCAGTAAAACTCACAAAAAGCCAACCACAGTGAAAGTGGGTTGGGTTGGGTTTAGTTTGGGGTTTTTTTGCATGTAAATACAAACCCTAAGAGCATCGAGGGTTCTGAGATAGAAACTGAAAAGTTCCCTGACCAGCAGTATCAGAGTAATGAATGTGAGAGTGAAACTTGCAGGATGCCCTGAATTCCATGGTAGTTAATGTTCTGTGGCACAGGAAGGTCAGCGTTCACAGCAGCGGATTTGCATTATGTGTGTGTGTACTTTGTGGTCTCCTTGTGCGCACGGTGTTGGTGAGCATCAGGCTTTTAATTAACCTGTGTTCTGTGTCTCGGTAGTATTGTGTTTGCTGTGCTGTATGTACATCAGGATGTGCTGGTGTAGACGTGTTTTACACGTGTCCATGTGTATATAACTGTACAGCTGGGATGTTGTCTTAGTTAAATCTGTCTACTCCATGCTATTTCTGCTTTGCAAGGGCCCATGTTACTCTGACTAGGAAAAGACAATTGGATGCAGCCCTATACAAAGATCAGTATAATGCAGTGCTCCACTTGGTTGAAGGGAGTCCTGGGTGAGACACATGGCAGTTCTCTCCCTTTGGTCCCTGTCTTCCTCAGTTTGTGCTGGGCTGAGGTGCTCCACATTGGTAGAGACATAAAATGTAGTCATCTGGTAGTATCTGCTGCCAACTAACTCCTAAAATAACATTGAGCTTGGTAGTCTGTGTTGCTCCCCAGGTTAATAAAGCAGAGCAGTAACCAGGTAACTGAAATAAGACCCTTTTTTTCCAATTGGAGATTGACAGCACAAACAGGGAAGTGTCCTTGAGCTCCATACAGTTCGGATGTGCTTGTTTTATAGAGTGCTCAATTCCCTGGAAAAGATGTGGGGGTGTAAGGATATTAACCCCTAAAATATTTCTTCACTCTCTAAGATGAACTTGCAGCTTTCAAGGACAAGATTCTGTTCTCAAATCCGCAGTTACCTTTATTCTATAAAGTTTTGTCCATCACACACTGATAATAATATTAGAGTTTACTGCCAGCTTGAGGAAACTGCTTTCTTTGTTAAAGGACATGTGTCATTGCTTGCAAAAACAGCTTCACACTTAGTGCTAAACCTACAAGCTCATTGTTCCGAGCTCAAGACTGCAGCTGTCGGGGAAGTTAGTATTTTTCAATGAGCTTAATTCTTTTAACTTTTTTAGTGTGGTTGGATGATGTATTTTATTATGAACCATAAAAGAAAAGCTCTGTTGCCACAAAACAGCTGTTCAGCAATAAATAGCTAAGTAACATCTTCGGATGGGCGTACACCCTGTAGTAGCCAGTGATCCATTCAAAGTGTGCTAGACTTAAGACATTTCTGGTTAGTGAAAGATCATAACAAAGAACTGGTAGGCAAGTCTGCACTGCTTGTTCAAACCCAATCCTGGTTAAGATATGCGAGAACTTTAATGCCTTATCTGCTGTGTTTGAATTCTGAGCAAGTACTTAGCAATTTATTTACAAACCTTCTTTCAAAAGGAAAAAGCTTGTAATCTGTTTAAGGCTGGTTAGGTAACATTTCCAGAATCCGTACTTCATGTGTAAATGGATGCACATCTCTGCGCTGCAGATTTTTCTATTCAGAGCTACTTGTTAAGAATCTCCAGGTTATAAATTGTAATGATTGTGGAAAATGTTTGGAAGATGTTGAAATGTTTTTCAATTTTATTGTCAAACCATTAAGTGCTTTAAAAAACACTAAATACTAAGTGTGTATTTCACTTGATAGGAATTTATTGTGGGGTAAAAGGCGGTGTCTAAGCGTATGTGTATGAATGTGTGCACAGGCACACGCAGTTGCGTGTTAACTTTTTTGGGGTCTTGTGTCACTTTATCTTTAAATACCACCCTTCTGCTCCTTACTGATAGAGTAATTGGTATAGAGTAGAATTATTTCTTTGATTTTTATCAGTGTGAGATCAGAATCTGTCCTTGAGGCTTAAATTGCTGTTACTTAAACGCATCTATCTTACTGAGTCAGCTGTTGTGCATTTGTGTAGCTTTTGCTGGTAGTCCAGCAGTGCACTGTTTGGTGGATGGTGTAGCATCCCCACTGATGACACAGGAGGATAGGAATGTCAGAAAATTTGTTGTTGTTGTAAGACCGTGGTTTCAAATGTAAAACGTGTGTCAGTAACGTGTGCGTGCGGAGGGAAGGGGAACATGGGAAATGGTCCACCTTGGCCATGCAGGTGTATCGTGCAGTGAATGAAATAATAATCTTTAAAATGCCCCGGCAATATCAGTGAGTTGCTCATTTTGTAATTTATTTTTACAACAGGTTCCCGTAAAGAATCAGCTCCTCAAGTCCTGCTACCAGAAGAAGAAAAAATTATTGTAGAAGAAACTAAAAGTAATGGTCAGACTGTTATAGAAGAGAAGTAAGAGAACATTTAATGACTGATGGATTAAACCAGTAAACTTTGCCCTCCTCCTCCTCTCATCTCCCATTAGAGCAGTGTGTGTATGGTGTATCTGTAGAATGAAACAGAGCTGTTTGGAGTATGTTGCTAGATCTTTAAGTGCAGTTGGCCATCATATGAATGCTTGTAGTCTGGTTTCTTTGTGCAGCTTATGCCTTCTGTGCCAAGAAGTAATACCATTCAGTCGTAAATAACTTCACAAAGTGCTGAAGGATCTCAAAATTAAATGGGTGTCACCTTTCTAGTTAGCGTGTGGCATCATTCTATTCTTGATGTTGTCATTGTTCCCAAGGTGTATGTTGTAAATGAAATACAGTTCTGACAGAGAACAGAAACCAGTACAGGCCCATATGTGCTTGAGAGGTGTATCTTGCTACAGAAGCTGGTAACAGGTTCTTGCCTTACTGAATTGTCTCTCATCCCGATTTATATTTCTTTTTTTAATGTAAGCTTGAAATTAGGTGTTAGTGGGGGGGGTGGTTGGTTGGTTTTGTTCATTTGGTTTTTTGTGTGTAGGGGGTTTTTTGTGGGTTTATGTATTTCATTTAAGTTTCCTCTAATAATAGATTAGACGTGTTTCAGTAAATCGCTTTAACAGATATTTTTCTCTTATTCATTTTAGAAGCCTTGTTGACACAGTATATGCATTAAAGGATGAAGTACAGGAGTTAAGACAGGTTGGTAACTTGCTACATTTGTAGAACCATGGAGAATGGAAAGATGGAAGGCTTATTAAATACAGCTTGTAAGTTGATTCACTTTGACAGGAATGAATTTGAATTGTGGACCATATTCACTTCTAAAAGTAAAACATACAAAAAGCTCCCTCTTCTATGGATGTCATCAGTCCTTGGAGCATCAACTTTGAGAACAGCATTAAGGATCCTCTCTCTGGGGAGATCTCTCTGTTAAATTTATTTTTGGATGTTACAACTTGCAAAATGTTGGAAGTGTTAAGCAAATTCAGTTGTGCTGTATCACCAGCAAAATAAGCTTATAGAGACCGTGAAGTAGTATTTGCTCTAGAATGTATAATTTTAATAGTGTAAAAGTCTGTATCTGCTTAACATAGAAACATTGGAAGGGTCCTCCAGAGGTCATCGAGTCCAACCCCCTGCTGAGAGCAGGGACATCCTCAACTAGAGCAGGTTGCTCAGAGCTCTGTCAAGCCCCACCTTGA
>JANHFX010008198.1:42646-53072 GCA_027560015.1 Chloroceryle amazona
AACTGGCCTTCTGGGCTGCAGGCACACACTGGCTGCTCGTGTCCGGGTTCTATCTATCAGCACCACCAAGTTCTTCTCTGCAGGGCTGCTCTCTATCACCTCCATGAGGGCTTCAGGTTAGTTTAGGGTGCTACTGTCACATGGGGGAATTGTGCAAGATCTCACCTTAGTTGCTAGTGTGGAAGTTGCAGCCGATGTTTTAACCTTGTTTTAAGTATCCAAAAGGAGGTATTTAAAAATATCTTTTTCTTGTCAGGTCACAGCCTCTTGAACCATGTCAACGCTGCTGCATGTAGTCAATGCTTAATGTGTAGGCAAAAAATGCACTGAATTATCCCCGCACTCCAGTGTGTTAGTTTGCTCACTAACTGTAATAGTTCTGACCCAGGAAGTTGGATAATATCTCCTGTGTTAATGTAAAATGGATTTGTATTCAGTTTGGGGCTAGAAACCTGAATCTGAATTCTTTCCCCATCTATAAGCGTGCCCAGTATTTCTACGGATGTCACGTATATTCCTTGGAATAGGATGCCTTAAATACTTCAGTTCTGCTGTTTTCAACACGTAAAATGCGTGTGCCACGCTTGATGTGAATTTGATAGTCCTTAAAAAGACAATTCCTGTATTACAAGCAGCAGTATTAACCTGCCAGTACTGCTGTGGCCTGGCTGCTTTTACACAAAGGATAAATGTGCTGCCTCCCCAAGGCCATACAGATCTCTGTTTGACCGTGAACAGAGGTCACCTTCTCCTGAACTTCAAGCAGCCGCTCTCTTTTCTGGTGCCCTTCCAAATAGATGGTCTCTTCAGAATCTCGCATCTTCCAAAGCCAAGACCTATTAAAGCCTGAGTTTGTTTTCTTGTACAGCAGGAATCTCAGCTTAGAAGCATTTATTGGTCTGCTGCTGTGATGTCTCCAACTGGAGAACTGGCAGAGGTAATCTGTGAGCCAGGAAGGTCCCAAGTGACCAAGAGCTTTATGGATAAAGGCTCTCTGAGGGTACATCACATGCTGCTTGGTGTAGGCACAAGACTGCCTGTTAGTGAGAGTTACCACGCGAAGCTCCTGTAGCAGCTTCCGCAGGTTATTTGCAGCTGTTGCTCCACAGGCACTACACTTAACAGAACAGTCCTGAATTGGCAGTTAATAAATAAATAAATGAAAGAAATTAAGGCTGTACCTCCAAGAAATGAATGAAGTTTCTGAGTTTCTCAACAGACTTGAGGAGGCAGTGGAGTTAACAAAGCAGCAGCTCTTGATCCCGTGGTCCTGTTTCTAGAAATGCCTGTAAATGGCAGCTGATGGGAGTCCAGCCAGACTCCTGGATTGCAGACCTGTGCTTGTTAAAGACCTGTAGACCCGTTGTCTTGGGGCCTTCACAGAATGTTGTCTTACCTTGCTTCCCTGCTGTTGCCAGCATCACTTGGCCTGTGCAGGATTAAACAATGTAAGCATTACTTTGGTTTGGTCAGTGACATCTTTACAGTCCTGTTGTTCCTGGTGTTTCGGTGTGAGCTGAGCGCTGAGAACTGAATCCCCTGTGAATACACAAGCAGAGCAGCATGTTCCTTGACATGCAGGCTCCTCTTAGGCTGTCGGTAGTTCTCTCTTCGGTTTAAAATTTTGTTGCAAAACACTTTCCAGAGAACATAATGGTGTTCAGGATATTCCTTTCAACTGTTTATTTTCCTAATGATGCAAGTTAATTTGCATTGAGCTTTAAGAAGCTTCTCTGAGATTGTGAAACTAGCTATAGTCACAGGAGGCTCTTAGAGGGGTATTTATTCTACTTACTGCTCCATTTCCCCTCTCTGTTAACAACAAATATATTGTAATCTTCATACATCAGATTTGAGCAGAAGAATTCAAGATTATTGGCCATCTGTTACTAGCACTTGCATCATAAAGGACCCAGAAGTGTAATAGAAAATAGCTGTTTCCTTTTGATGTTTTTTGTTGCATTATGTGAAGTAACTGTGCGTGACTTGTGAAAGTTTAATAGCAGGCTTTGCTTTTGAAGGGCTAATAGCAGCCTTACTGAGAAGAGCCTTCAGAATTTGTACCTGACATGTAGGTGGTCAGAAAAGAACTGGTAAAAAATGAACACCACGACAAAACAGTAATATTTCTGTCTCTATTAAACAGGATAACAAAAAGATGAAGAAATCATTAGAAGAAGAACAACGAGCTCGCAAGGACTTGGAGAAGCTTGTTAGAAAAGTTCTGAAGAACATGAATGATCCATCTTGGGATGAAACCAATTTATAACTAATTTTGTCTTTTTTTTTTTTTTCCTTTTTTGTCCCCCCCCCCCCTTTTTCTTTCTACCGAAAGACCAGTTGTAAACTGAGCTGGGAAGCCTTCTGACATTAGTCAGTGTTGCATCAAGAGCACTACAAAACAGGATTTAACTGGATCTAGTGATTTCTTGCTCTGAACATACAGAAACAGCCAAGCCATTTACTGAAGCAATCTGTACTTCAAGTGTGGAGACTGCGGATCCTGAACTCTACTAAACTTAATTTGTTTGCATCTAAATTACCTCATTTTGCAGAAAGTGCAGCATCTGACTAAAAGTCCATGTTTTTCAGTGGCTTTTTAATAAAATATATATTTTTCTTGTAAATATCTGTAATTTTGAATGCATATGTGATTGATGTATCAGGGCGGCTATGTTTTTGGTTTTGTTTTCCTCTTGTTATTCTAACGGTCACAAGTGTTAGAAATGACGGCAGTACTGTCTTACCTGAGAGGTCAGAGTTCTTTGTGGACTATTACGGATTTGTTTTGAGCTACCCACTCATCACACCCACAAATTCAAAAGACTAGTTTTCCTATTGACCACTGTATTTAAATCGTCCACTGTTATTTATGTCTGTGCATACATTTTTAAGCACTTCCTTAAGAACAGTATTAAAATACAGAAAGTTGTTTGTTGACAGTAGGAACGGTTTTTAACAACACTAATGCCCATGCTTTATGTTCACATACACTTGTTTGGCGGACTAACCTGATGTGCTTTGGCCACCAAAAGACTGATGTACTTGCCTGCTTTTTATGACTGTGATTTTTAGGTGTTCATGTACTACATTTTCTGTTCTTGTGCTTAAACATACAGCTGGCTGATAATTTAATAGATCATACAGTTTGTTAAAGCAAAAAGGAAAAAAAAATCAGTCTGATCCAGAATTTTGTGAATAAATTGTTGCTATTTATATTTTATTGTCACAATGATTACATTTTAGCTGAGCTTTGTGCATAAGACACATGGGCCAGGTCAGACTTCATTCAGAGCTTTGTTTTTATACCACTATGTAAGACTCTCTGTTTGGAGCTCCCAGACTGTGGAAGCAGTCATTCCTTTCCCACCCTGCTTTCTCAGCGTGTTGCTGGTTTCTGTCCTACGAGGATTTAAATGGAAACAAGTCTGGAAATAAGATTAGTATTTTTTTTTAAATCATACTGCAATTCGTAGTTTGCACTGCTGAGAGATTTTGAAAATACAGAAATGAACATTTATTCCCTGGTCTGATAGGTGCAATTACTGCAGGCTTTTCCTGTACTGAAAATAGGAGATGCTACGTCACTGCAAGTGGTGAACTTCAGTTGGAGCACTTGGAATACTAATCCCAAGAAAGCTCATTGGAGATGCTTCATTGATTCCAGCAAATTTCGGATTAAACTCCAGATGGTGCAGTTTACTGAGGGGCTTTTCTTCAGCTGACAGTCAGAAGTGCAGGTATAGCCCAGACCTGAGTCGCTCTGTCATCCTGATTTTCTAGTGCCCTTTCATTCCTGTGAAATTTAATGCTTGGACTTGAGCAAATGTTTATATGAACGCGAGGGTTTTTTCTGAGTTGGAGTCAGGATGATTAAGGTAGCAAGAATTACAATGAACGTTTTCAATCTAATGAAAAATCTCTTTAAAGC
This sequence comes from Chloroceryle amazona, assembly GCA_027560015.1. Lineage (NCBI taxonomy): Eukaryota > Metazoa > Chordata > Aves > Coraciiformes > Cerylidae > Chloroceryle > Chloroceryle amazona. The sequence continues at coordinate 46,578 of JANHFX010008198.1, forward strand.
TACCTGTTTTTCTCAGCCGAGAACAGCTTTTTTTAGATAGGAAAGAATGGCCTTGATTACACACTGGAGACACAGTTCTGTGAGAATGGATACTTATGAATTCAAAGGGACAACCAGTTGTCCGATTATAAAGAAATGAATATATTTGTAGGGATTGTGATTTGTGTTCCTACAATCTAAAAATGCCTTCTTTTAATTCTAAAGCAGGAGACGGGATAAGAAAGCTGAGAGTGTCTACAGTGTCTCAGTTAAAAATATTCACAGAACTTTACATGTAATAATACCAAAATCTTTTCCTCTTATTTGCAGTGGCACAGAAATGTGGACTGACTTTTATATTTATCTTCATATTTAGAAAACGCTCTTGCTGAAAGCCAAGTGATGCTAAACCCTGGAGAGTCATAACATCTTTGCTAAATTTAGACATGGGAATGCTGATATAATTCAAATTTTCCTAACACTTTTACTTTCTGACACTCTGGGTATTTTCAGAGTGAATCTTCATTTTCAGCTGAGCATATGTGAAAGGACATTCCAGAGGAAGAAGTATAAAAAGAAAACATTAATCCTAGCAGTGTTTAGCAGATTTTAACTCAGGAACAACTTCCATGGTAAAAACGTGGTTTACTTTGTATTGTGAAGGGTGGCATTGCTGTGTAAACTTACTGACTCTTAGTACCTGTGATGATTACCACTGCTGACAGTACCCCTCTACTGACATCCAATGAACATGCCTTAAACACTGGGAGTAAGCAGTTGTTAAATACGGTCAGGATTTAGGGATTGATGTTATTCGAAGTGGATTGGGGTGAATAATTGGGTTTTTTTTAATAAAATAAAGTTTAAAAAATAAAAAAGTAAAGAACCCCCCCCACCGCCTAATATTGTAGGTAGCTTTTGTCTCTAGCACAGAGTGAGATTCGGGCTTTTGGGAACCAAGGAGTATCTATCTGAACGTTTTTCTTTGACAATTTGTTATACTGTATATAGATTGTAAATGTCACCCTGGACCTTCTGAATTGTTTGAAACTTTGTATAAGCATGGATAAATGGGGCACTGTTTATTTAACCTATTAAAGGGTTGGTTTTTTTTTTTTGCTCTCATCATTTAGGGATGAGGAGATGAAGCCATTTCTTATCCTGTAGATGTGAAGCACTTTCAGTTCTGAACTGTCCAAAATGTAGCATAACATTTCTCTGTACTTACTGATGTACGCGTGTTTGTCTCACTGTGTCATGCCATCTTAAAGATTGAGAACTGACCACCTTTGCAGAAACCTTCTTCATGCAAATCATTTAGGGAATTTAGAGTGTCTGTTTACGGTATCTGTGGAGAACTCGAGTTTAGATTAGACGTCACAGTAATATCCTGGTATCGACTACTAAAGTGTTTATGCTACATTGTTGTAATTAAACCATGATTTTTTCCCCCTACCCTATGAAGTGTAATATTCGTCTGATATTTGGGTTATGAGATTAAGAAGGAAAATTGCTTTGATTTTTTTCTTTTCATATAAATAACCTCTCATATTTAATCATTGATAACTCTTTTGAAAGGGCTTTGTCGTGGTCTTTTGTAATAGCAAATTGATGCCTGGGAAACAATGCAAAGGTTGTTTAGAGTGGCCAGTAGAGGGATCTTAGCTGTCTTGCACTGAGGAGTTTTCACTTTCTTTGGTGCCCTGACCTGCCAGGGTAAGGTAAGAGAGATGGAGGACATCAAAGAGAGAAGATCGTGAAAGGGAAAAAGAAACATTAGAAAATTAATGGGATGTTACTTGGTTGGTGCTACCTGAAGAGGGGGAACGGGGTGATTTTTATGGGAGGAACATCATCTCTTGCTTTCTGCAGAATAGTGGAATGGGTAAAGGAAAGCACAGAGTTGTCTGCAGAGATGGTTTCAGTCTTTGGACAAAGTATTTGAAGGGCTTAATAACTGAGCTTAGATGTGTGAAATAATGTATCGATTACAGCTTAGTTTAGCCTGGAGGCATACTCCAAAACAACAGGAGAGTTTTAAGTGAAGCATTGTAGAACTTCTGTTGAAAGAAATCTCATCTCTTCCAACTTTCTTCTTGGTTCACGACTGTAAAGATGACTATTTCCCATAATTTGAAATCACCATTTACTTGTCACCTTAACTGTTAATTAGGATTTTCTTTCTGAGTCATTTTTATTGTGGTGGGTTGACCAGGGCTGGCTGCCATACTCCCACCCAGTTGCTCTTTTACTCCTCTTCCTCAGCAGGAGATGGGGAAGGAAATAAGATGGAAAAGCTTGTGGGTTGAGATAAAAGACACTGGCTTCTTGCTCTTTAAAAATAGAGTTGGAAGGTGAAGAATAAACTAAAACTAAGATACCTTTCCCCTACCCTACTCCTTCTTAGGTTCAGCTTCACCCCTTCATCCATGACACCCCAATCTTTCCCCCTCCCCTCACCAAAGCAACACAGGGGCATGGGAATGGGCTTCTGGTTTGTCCGTAACATTTCCTTTTTTTGGCTCCTGCTCCTTTGTGTCTTTCCCTGCTCCAGTGTGGGTCAGTTCCATGGCCTGCAGTCCAAGAATAAATCTGCTCCAATGTGGGTTCCCTGTGGTCTCCAGTTCCTGCCAGGAGCCTGCCCCAGAGTGGACTCTCTGTGGACTGAAGGCTTCCTTCAGGGCATCTGCTTCAGTACAGGGTCCTTCATGGGCTACAGTGTGGATATCTTCTCTGGCATGGACTTCCAAGGGCTGCAGGGGGACAACCTGCCTCACCATGGTCTTACCTACAGACTGCAGGGAAGCCTCCTGTTTCCCCTCCTTCCCTTGCCTGGGTGTTGACAGGGTTGTGGCTCACGTTTTTTCCGCACTCTTGCGCTCTTAAATGCGCTTTCCTCAAGGCATCGCCATTTTGGCTGAGGGGCTCAGGTGTGTCCTGAGCTGCTGCTGCTTGTCTGAGGGCTATCTAATGTACATCCTGCTGGAGCTGCAACACCTTGTAGACTCAGAAATTCGGCCGCAGAACCTGCTGTTGCTGCTTGCAGTGGACACCTTCACTTGCTGTGACAGGGTAAGAGCTGGGAAAGGAAGGGCCCTGTAACAACTTGTGGGAGTGAGAGGCCTTTAGGCCTCAGGCAGGGGAGGTGTGGGTGAAATGTGGATGTATCTAAATGTATGTCGTGACTCCCACAGTGTGGATGCTGAAGGGTCCCAGAAGTGTGGAGTTTGCACGTCGGAGAAATGCTGAGAGGAACTTTGAGGTGAGTTTGCCAAGTGTGCTTCATCATCTGGAAAAGGGTTGTGGGCTCGCCGTGTTTCACCTTGTGCTCTGCACTTGAGCTTTCTCATTAATTAGTGTGAATCAAATACCATCTTGGAAGCAGACACTAGCCTGGATTTGTAACTAAATTAACCTCTGGAGACTTTCATTAATTTGAGTGGCTGCCCTCAAACCACCGTTCAGGCCCAAATCTTATCTTTGTGTTGTCAGAAGAAAACGACCACTCCAGACAGGGAGTTACTGTGAACTGTTACAACTCTCTCGCTATTTCCGTACTGCAGATCCTGGTAGGCCAACATTTGTGCAGATGCTCCCATTAGTTCCTGAGTGTTCTCCCTTGATGTTGTTCCCTTCCTCTGTTGAACGTGCACAGGCTCCTTTGCGTATGGCAGAGTTCGCTTCTGTGCTTTGACCTGAAGAGCAGTCTTGAGCAGGCCATGAATCTGTCCCATGCCCCGTTTGCCTGGCTGTGCCACATACACCCGCAGGCCTGTCTGCTGCCTTGACAATTAACAGGCAGCGCTAACGAGGTACGGTCCTGTGAACGTCTCCCCATATCCTGACTGTATAAGTAGTGAGTCTGATCGTGAGGGCAGTTTTAGACTGATGGCTAAAAGGCAATGGAGACCAACACAGAGAGAAAGCTTTTACCTGCTGCTACGCACTGGTCTCAGGAATGTGGCATGCCCAATGTGACACCCAGGATATCTTAGAATTGCAGAATATCTCTAGCTGAAAGAGACCCGTAGGGATTAACTCCAGCTCCCTACTCCCCCCGGGACTATCTAAAACTTTATCACTAAGAGTGTTGTCCAGATGCTGCTTGAACTCCTGACAGGCTTGGTGCAGTAACCACTGCACTGGAGAGTCTGTTCCAGTGACTGACCACCTTCCCAGTGAAGAACTGTTTCCTAATGTCCTGATGTTCTGTGTAGGCCTGGTGAGATCCCAAAACCAATTTATTTTCTTAGCTAGCTTATCTCTCAGCTTTTTTAGACATCTCTTGCCTGACAAGCAGCCTGTGATAGCCCTGTACTTGCTGCAGACATAGCTGAGCAGTACAGAAATAACACGTTTTTACAGTATTTTTCCAGCAGGGGACTGTGTTACCTTCTGCTTTGTTAGAAACTCCTCACAGTTTCCCTGAATTTGTTAATATTTGTACTTTCCTATGCTTTTATAACTGACCTGAGTTACCTTTTTGTACACTTTGGAGCTGCTTTTCAAGCTCCAGGAAATACAGTCTATTAACCTTTTGTCCTGTCAAACAGAAGTAGACAGTCGCAGTTGAAAGTGTTCATGAAGTATTTGAGCTACCCATGTGTGTGGGCTTTGTATGGCACTTTTAGCCCTTCCCCGTGGTGCCTGTCACATATCATAGTGTCTGTACATTCAGCATCACAAGGGCTCTTTCAGCACCATGCCCCGTGGAGGTAACATAGGATCAGGTTTAGTGTGAGATGAAATTAAGTGAGGAGTTTGGCCGTGCTCGCTAGCTCGTTCCATCTCAGGCCTTACATTGAGAGAGGCAGAATTTGAGAGGAACTGAGAAACATCCACTGCTACAGGACTGGTTTTACCAGTTCCCACAAGAAGTCTTTATTCTGAGATTGAGGTGTTAAAACACTGAGATGGTGCAACACATACTCTGTCCACCGAACTCTCACCACTATCTGTGTTACAAATCAAGACTTCTGCTGGGAATTTAAGGTACAGGATTGTTTTACCTGTGCTGGGAAGTGGAGAGAGGAATGCCCTCTTCCCTGGTGGCAGAGAGGAAATACAGTCATTACCTTGGATGTGAGGCTAAGCACTTGAAAATCCAGGATCAGGAAAGTGAGCTGTGACCCAAGTGCAGGACCTGGCACTTGGCCTTCTTGAACTTTCATACCCTTGTCCTTGGGAGCCTGTCCAGATCCCTACAATTGCAGTACTTCAGCCTTTTCTTCATACTTGGTCCCTATGACTCCCCCTTGCATCCAATAAAGGATGGAGATTCTCCTCCGCCCTCCTTTTGCTATTAATGTAGCTATAGAAACCTCTCCTTTATGGCAATAGCCAGTTTAAGTTCTAGTCAGGCTTTGGCCCTTCTAGTTTTCTTGCATAACCTCATGACATCCTTGTAGTCTTCCTGAGTTGCCTGCCCCTTTTCCCAAAGATATAAACTGAGTTTCCCTGAGTTCCAGCCAAAGCTCTGTTCAGCCAGGCCAGTCTTTTGGCACAAGGGGACAGCTGCTCCTGCACCTTTAAGAGTTCCTTCTTGAAGAATGTCCAGCCTTCCTGGACTCCTTTGCCTCTCAGGACTGCCTCCCAAAGGACTCTGTCAGCCAGTCTCCTAAACAGGTCAAAGTCTGCCCTCCAGAAGTCCAAGCTAGCAGTTCTGCTAACCTTCCTTACTTCAAGAATCAAAACCTATCTCAGTGATTGCTATGCTCAAGACATCCTCCAGCCGTCACCTCACCCACAAATCCTTCTCTGTTCGCAAACAACAGGTCTAGCAGGGCACCTTCCTTAGCTGGCTCCCTCACCAGCTGTGTCAAGAAGTTACCTTCCACACACTTCAGGAGCCTCCTGGAAGGTTTCTTCTCTGCTGCATTTTATTTCCAGCAGACATCTGGTAAATTGAAGTCCCCAGTAAGGGTAAGGGCTAATGAACATGAGACTTCTCCAAGCTGGTTACAGAATATTTCAGCTGTGTCTTCATCCTGGTTGGGTCGTCTATAACTGACTCCAACCGTTGTATCTGCCTTATTGACTTTTCCCTGATTCTTACCCATAAGCACACAACCCTTTCATCACCATTGTCAGAAAGTGGTTTTGATGCAGGGTGTAGACTGACTTGCTGACACCTTCGACCTAGATGGACCATTTTCCTCAAATGCTTGATTTCACTTGCAGAGTCTCATACCTACTGTACAAGGACGTGTGGGGGAAGGTGAGGTTGTCAGGGAGAGGATGCACCTACTGCACATTATCCCTTGGCTGCAGTGAATCCTGCCTTGGATTCAGGAAAGGATGCGTGAAGGATGAAGGATTTCTCAACTCCCGTTTGATAGCAGTGTTGGGGAGGAACCTACTGGGTCTTGGGGAAGAAGATAGTTTACTTGAAGAAGGAAAACAAAATGGGCATTATCCAAATATGGAGTTCTCAGATATGGGCTGCAGAAAAGGACTTGGGGGTGCTGGCACAGGAGAAGCTGGACATGAGCAGCCAGTGTGTGCCTGCAGCCAATC
>JANHFX010008198.1:53172-67163 GCA_027560015.1 Chloroceryle amazona
GTGAGGACAGGCTAAGGAGCTCGGATTGTTCAGCCTGGAGAAGAGAAGGTTCTGGGGAGACCCAACAGCCACCTTCCAGTACCTGAAGGGAGCTGGTAAAAAGCCTGGAGAGGGCCTGATAAAGGCCTGGAGTGAAAAGACGAGGGCAATGGTTTTAAATTAGAAAGGAGTGGATTTAGATCAGAAATAAGGAAGAAGTTCTTTATAGCAAGAGTGGTGGAGCACTGGAACAGGTTGCCCAGGGCCGTGGTTGAGGCCCCATCCCTGGAGACATTCAAGGTGGGGCTTGACAGAGGCTCTGAGCAACCTGCTCTCAGGATGGGGGGGGGGTTGAACTCCATGACCTCTGGAGGTCCCTTCCAACCCAGTTGTTTCTATGTTTCAATCTCCTTTACTTTGTCAAACCCTCTGCAATAATTTGGCTGCTGAGATATGGTACACAAAGACCATGTCCCATCTTACATCTCACATGCTACATTTCACATGCTACATCCGAGGGAGGGTTGGAGGTGAGCTTTGTCTGCAAATGCTGCAAGGGAAGAACATTATTCACTTTTCAGTGGTGGGGTGTGCACACATAGACAACATGCCTTGTGTCGCCAAGAGTAATTTTTCCTGCTTGTGGAGAAGAAGAAAAAGAGGTGTGACTATAATGACCAGATTTATACATTATTATTTCAGGAAAGTAATAAAGCAATGGTTTTAAGAATCTTGAACTATTCTCATTTAACAGGCTTGGTTTCTGACTGAATGGAGAACTTGAGGGCTTGGTACACAGAAATATTCCCGGGCCTAGTTTTTGGGCTGTAAACCACATTTATAAATAATAAAATTTATGAGTACAGCATATTTGACAATCTGCTATAGAAAGCTGCACAAATCAACACTGCATAATTTGCCTGCTATGGATTGTAAAATGGGAAAGACATTCTGAGAGGACAGGGGAAGCACACAATCTGTGGGGGAAATTCAGTCTCGTCCCTTGAAATGGTTTATCTTCTTGGTGTATGCCTCTTACTCAGAAGACAATGAAGACTCACAGCATAAAAACTTGTATTCCAGGTATTTTTGCTTCATCAGTTTGTAGTTTATTGGCATCTGTTTAGCAGTGCTTTTAGAACAATTCAGATTAACTGTGTTTTGTTAGGAAGTCAATTGAAATAAGACTTCAATGCAAGATATGAAATAACACTTCAATGCATTTTGGTGCGTTCCCCACTAGAAGGGAAGCCTTTGATTAAAAGAAAAAAAACATCATTCTCTGGCTTCCCCAAATGTCTTCCTGCTTATTAAGGGTGTCAGATTTTATCAACATCCACCATGGAACACTTAATGTAGGCTTACACCTTTTGTAAGGCTGTGGGGAAAGAGCTCAGGCGCATCTGTGTAAGGTGAGAAGCACTGGTGTTTGGCAGGAGAAAAAGTAATTTCTGCCTCTACACTGTGCTGTTTGTCTGTAAGGCTGGATTTGTCTGCACAGCCTCGTGTGTGGTGAACCAAGGGGATTCATCGTGGCACAGACTTTTGGAGGCCAGTTTGACCACCCTGTGTAGCAGCATTTGGTTTGCAAGCAGATAAATTAGGCAGCCTCACGCAAAGGTGCATTGTGGGGGGACATGACAAAGGAAATGGGGAGCTAAGACATGGGGTTGAGCTCTGAGGTGAGAACCACCCCATGAAAATGCCCTCTCCTCATATTCCTGTCAGGAAAGTGCTGATGGGATCCTTCAGCAAAGCAGCACATCCTGTGTGCTACATATGCTGTGAAGAACAGGAGTGTGAAAACTTGAGTGGGAAGTGGCAGACAAGGAGTAGCTGGTGTTGCTCAAAACATTGGCTACTGGAGGAGGTTGGAATGACAGGCTTTACTAGAGGAAAAAGGGCCAAACAGGTCCAAAAACACTGTGGAACCCACAGGCATGTCCCAACCGAGGGGTAATTTTTGTAGTGGCATTTTGTCCACAGACCACAAGTTCCTCATTTTTCTGTTTTCTACTCGGTCTCTTCTCTATGACTCCCACATCTGTCCACTGACACTTGTGATGCAATGAACAACACCGTGTGATCTCGGGGAGCATCAGGCAAGAAGGGCAGGAAGCAGGTACTAAGCAGCTGGAAAAGCTGCTGCCTGTAAACCTGAAGCTACTGACCACTCTGGTTTTCTCAACTGCATTAAATTCTCATTCACCTTTTCTGTCTTCATTTCCACCTGAACTCGTGGCTCTCCAGAAACTCCTCTTCATAGCATCGCCATCAGAAAGACACCAGATGTGGCCATGGCCTCACAGCTTTCTTCCAGCCTTTCTTCTTGGCCTTCTTCTCTAAGCCACGCAGCCTCGTTGACTGTAAACTTGCTGTCAGTGTTCAGGTGAGATCTCCAAGCTGGCCCTGGGTAAGCTTTCCTGGTAAGGTTAGAAAGCAGATGCAGTTTACTCTGCACATTGATATGTTTTTCAGCCAGAGACTGTGGACGTTGTCATCTGTTAGTCTACTCAGTGAACTATTACTTGGTTCCTAGGGAAAAAACATGCTGGTGTGAGGCTGTTCTGCTTCTTGCCTGGACCGTGTCTTGTAGCATTTGGAATTACTCCATGATCAGCCTTAATGAGGTAGAATCTGTTTTTTATCTTGCTTTGAGGAGAATTATTTACAGAGGTTTTGGTGTCAGACAAGTGTTGGTTTATAAGAAATCCAAGAACTTGGTCCCTTTGTCAAATGTGGTTGAAGTTCAGTGGGATGTTCAAAAAGTACTCAGATTGGGAGTGGTATGGGAAGCAGAGGAGCTGGCCAAGTGATTTTGTAGTTTTTATAGGTACCTCAGGAAAGTGAAATAAAAATGCCGTGTCCAGACTTGTACTGAAAACGTGTAATGGCTTGTCACTCTTGAAATAACTGAAAATAACATGATGGAGCTGGGCCGCATCAGACACTGCTACTGTATGGAGTGCTCAGGAGGTGGGTGCCTGTGTGGCAGTGGCTGCTACCTTGCAGAGCTGAATCCTGCCAGCTTCTGGAGATTGTGCCCGCAGGCAGCTGTAAGGTCATGGAAATGTCTGCAGGTTTGCTAAAAATCCATTAATAAAGCCTGTAACACTTTGCTAGTTTAGTTGCCAAACTCTGGCTTTAGAACAGGAGTGAATTTAGAATTTAGAATGGTGTTGCTGGACCTTTGTCCCTCTATTCCATGTGAAGTAGTGCTATGGATATTTGAAGGAAAAAAATATATCTTAAAAAGTTGAGGAATACTGATTAAGTAAAACCCACTGAATTACAGATACCCTCTGCAACTTGAGCAAAGGTGACTAAAGCAAAACTGAACTTCCTCAGCAAAACCCAGCCCTGGGAACTTACCACAGACACATGTCCTCTTGTCTCTTTGGTGCTTTGCTCCCCCAGCTCATGGCTCAGGGTCTGTTTACCCCGTCTCCCTTTGGTTACTAGCTCTTGACTGCACAAAGCTCATGTGATCCTGGTCAATTTCTTTTCTTCAGCTCAGTGGCTCTGCCTTGCAGAGGCCATTCCCGAGGCAGCCCCGTCTCTTTTTCACCTGTCCATGAAAGCCCCTGGTCTGACCCGAGCACTCACACTGGCTGCCTAGATGCTGTCCTGGAGCTGTGACTGTGGGGGATTGCTGGGGGATTGTTTGGATGTGCTGCTACAGTTGTTTAAAGAAAAATATTTTAAATTATTTGACTAAATTAGTGTGAAATCAACATGAATGTCAATATTAAGCTGAGATAGAAATGAAAAGTTGTATGAAACAAAAAAAGACCTCCTGGATGATAGAGCCCTTCCTTAGCCCCTGTTTTGTGAGGGAGTGGTCTCTGGAAGTGCCACCTGTACAGCTGAAAACTGCAAAAAGGGAATACTGGAGGGACACCCTTTGCTAGGCTGAACCTGGCAATTTGCTGTGGCTGCAACTGTTGGATGGGCAAGCATTTGCCTCTCCTCTGCCAAAACTGGGGTAGGGAGGCTGAGGGGAACGTACTGAAGTGTACCTGGAACACAGGGACTGGCAACCCAGTGAGCTTTGAGTCATCCTCCAGAGACCAGCAGGAAGTAAAGTAAGTTTCAGAACATTCACCTTTGAAATAGCAATAAAGAGGCCAAGTTGTTATTTTTTAAGTTGCACTAGAGAAAACAAACTGCTTTGGATAAAAATAGTAACTTTGGATTTACATAACGGTATGAAAAGTAAATGATCTACTTCCATTGTGTGAGCCCCAGGGGAAGACACAACCTGTCCTCAGGGCTAGAAAAAAAGCACATTTGATGAGAGATTATTCTGAAATGTAAATAGTCAATATTGTAGCTCTTCACCACAAAATTGCACATACTGTAAATGAGTCATGCTGCTACTTTAAACTGTGGGAAAGCAGTAAACAAGACACAGAAGTGCAATGGCACTGTTCTGTCCTGTACTCATCCGAAAAATAAAAATTAGGGGAAGAGTTTTGGTAAAAGCTGAGTGCTTCTAAAATCTGGTTAAATTTACTGGATTTTGAAATATGATGAACAAATAAGGTTCATGGAACACCGCGCCAAACTCGAGTTTATCTTTGTTTACTATATGAGATTTTATATTGTAAGGAGACTTGTGTAGTTTGATGATGTGGTTTGTGGTTGAAGGGTTGGACTTGAAGATCTCCAAGGTCCCTTCCAACCCCTGAGACCCCATGATACCCTGTGAATAATCCTGTATAATGCATTTTTTCAGCATAGGCAAATTTGTAGATCCAAAGGATCTTGTCATAGATACGATATTACTTCTGGAACAAGCACAATCCTAATAAAAGCTGTATGCAGCCATGGTGCTCTCTCGCAGGGCAGGGGAGTCAGAGGTCCTCTAGCCCCTCTTCTCTCAGCTGTATTTATCCCAATGTCATGTTGTTTGTGTCTGAAGTGAATGATGAAACCTGAGTTTTGCACTGAGCCTCTCTAAATAGAGCTGAATTTCACCTTGGGTGCCTGAATCCTCTAAAGTGCAATCTACCCATGGCTCCGCCAATGTCTGCAGTGGAGAGCTGCTGTTGTTCACTAACCCCTGCAGGAAAGGACTCGCTCCAGAATGTGCGGGAGCAGAGGCCCATAGGAGCAGTGGTGGGAAGAGGAGAAGCCCATGAAGAAAGTGTAAATTAAGGACAGCTTGGAGAGTAAAAGTAAAATAAGGAAACATCTTAGGAACTTTAATGTGAGTCCATCCCCAAGGAGTGGAGAACAAACTTCTGTTAGCCGGGTTTTCGGCACTTGATGGTACTCAGAACAATCAAAACATCAGTCGGGAGCAGCAGAGCAGCATCGCTTGTGGCAAATCCACACCGATGCCTTCCAATTAAATGCAGAAGGCATTGAGAAACTCTGAACTCCAGCGAGGCTCCTTCCCATCTATCCTCTTCCCCTAAATACGGTAAAAACCCCACCTGCCGCGCTATGCTGCAGCGTTTTTAACCCGCCTGCCCCAGGAAACAGCATGCTCGGCTTTTTACTGCGGTTTCCTCTGGATTTTTACCCCTCCTCGGAAGAGCACAGTCTGCAGCGTTCCGGGGAACTGTGCCGCGGCGTTTGTCTCGTCCTTTGGCGGAGTAGCCAGCCTCAGGGCCGCCGTCAGCGGTGGCGGGGCTCCTCCTGCTGGCGGCGGCCTGCGGGGTCCCTCACGCGCCCCTTCGCGGGCTTTTACTCCGCCATCGCCTTCGGTATTTCACCTCCCTCCCTGTCAGTGAACGGTGCGAGACCACTCAGGGAGGGAGGGACTGTCTCAGTATTTGTCCGTGCCGGGCTGAGCCTGATGGGTCTTCATGCCCAGCCGGGTGTTTCATGGTGGGATTCAGGGCAGCAGTGTGAGCAGGAGGGATATAGTTCAGGGCAGAGCAGGGAAGCTGTTTCTTCTCGTGTATCTCCCTGAATTCTGGCTCCGGTGCCTTGACAGACGTCTACTGGGTGCCTGAGAGGTGGGATCCTCTGGGTGCTTTGGATCCCGTGCTAGTTGCATATTCACTGAACGCAGCAGCCCTGAAGGAAAAGGTTTTAAACAGGATTGTGCCTAAAATCCCCACAAATAACCCTTTCTCTCAGGACCTCTTCCTGTGGCTCTTGTATTTTCTTAATTTCCCTCTGCTTGCCTTCTTGTGGGTTAACCTCAGCAGGAGACTCAGCCCCACACAGCCACTTGCTCCTCCCTCCATCGGATGGGGGGAAGAATCAGAAGGGTAAAAGTAAGAACTTGTGGGTTGAGATAAAGACACTTTAATGGGTAAAGCAAAAGCCGTGGACACAAGCAAAGCAAAACAAGGAGCTTGCTTACTACTGTTGATCGGCAGGCAGGTGCTGAGCCACCTCCAGGAGAGCAGGGTTCCATCCTGTGTAATGGTAACTTGGGAAGACAAAGAGCTTCACTCTGAATGCTTCCTCCCTCCTCCCCCCTGCCAGCTTTATATGCTGAGCATGGTGCCACATTGATATGGAAGATCCTGTTGGTCAACAGGGTTCAGCTGTCCCAGCTGTGTGCCCTCTGCTTGCACACCCCCAGACTACTCGCTGGTGGGGTAGTGTGAGGAGGAGAAAAGGCCTTGACTCTGTAAGCGCTGCTCAGCAGTAACAGTGTTATCAACACTGTTTTGATCACAAATCCAAACATAGCACCATATGAGCTACTATGAAGAAAATTAATTTGATTCCAGGCAAACTCAGTACAGCCTCCAGATAATTCACAGATTTGCAGACACTGTATCTTGCCAGATTCAGCCTCCTGCTTGTTCACAGTCCATTTTAAGTGGAAAATTCTTTTGTTGTTCCTCAGCACTTGGCAGCTCTGTGGTTATGTGTGGTGGCTTCTGTGACCATAACTGTCATGTTCCCAAAAAGGGGAGCCTAATCACTTTCTGCAGTTACCCTCAATCAAGGATAGCTGCAGCATAACACCTGGCCCTGGAAACTGTTAGGAGGGTTTACTCTGAGCTGGAAATAGGAGTTGGATCAACCTTCCAGTGTTAGTAGTGAGGGGCGGAAAACCTGGACCCATATAGCAAAGAGTAGAAAGTCCTTCCAGACTATAGGTCCTGTTTCTGCTCAAGGATATTTATGTATCTAAATCCAGTTGGACCTTCAGAAAATTTCCCCACTGGTCATGAGGTCTGACACAGTTACTGAATTTCAGAGCTCACAAGCCTTTAGAGATGAGACTACAGCACAGAGGAACACGCCTGACCTACCTCATCCTTGCTTTCTGAGCACTGATGGTAGGATTAGCTAAAGCAGTACAGGCTTTGGTATGGACTATGTGAATAAAACCAGGCTGGAAGCGACCTTGGGAGGTCTCTATTCCAGCCTCCTGCTCAGAGCAGAATCAGCTCTGAGTTTGGATCTGGTTGCTCAGGGCTTTGTCCAGTTGGATCTTGAAAACCCCCAAGGATGGATAACTAACCAGAAAACCCGTGGGCTTAAACTGCTGATGCTGCTGAAGGAACTTTACTCAAACCATCTGGATTACAGGTAGGCTGGGCAGGTCCCCAGGGCTGCAGTGTAGGTGGCATGGGTCCTAGCCCAAATAATGACGGGGCACTCTCTTCATGTGCTTCACAATGAGCATGAGGGTATGTGCTCTCCTGCCACCACTGTGTACTGCAGTATAAAAGTACTCTGAGATGGGGGTGCACTACACTGCCTGTACTTCCATTATATATATATAGTTTTTAAAACACTGTATGAGACAGGGCTAATGGAAGCAGTTGACATAGAGTTGTTCCGAAGACAGAAGTTGTTCTGTCTTTGAGAATTGCAGCACCACTGACTGACCGCTGCAATGTAGAACGGGCCTTCCCTTTCTTCTCAGCAGTTAAGGGGGGGGAGGTATGCAGCCTATGGTTCTGGACCACAGACAACTCCAAAGGTGCAGCTGCCAAAGGGATTCTGTTGAGACAAAATCCTTTTTTAATTTTGACTTATTAATGTTTGTGTTCCATTAATATTACTTCTGCCTTTGGGAGGTGTCCCCTACTGCAGTCTCAGTGTATTCTTCTCAGTCACAGGTAGTGTCTGGTGTGAGCCCCTTGAAGACTATAGCTTCTCCCCAGTTTAATTTGTTGTGTTGTGTTGTTTTGTTTTTCTAGTTGTATAATTTTGCAATCCCATTTCCACTTAACATTATAAAAAGCTTTCTCGATGAAAATGTTGAACTGCTTGTAAATATATTGAAAATGGTCAGTCACAGAATTGGTACTTTTCTTTAATCTTCTTCTGTAGTACATATTAATTATCTTCCTTCATGTCAAAATGAGAGTAAAAATTTCTATTCTATTTCACAGTCTTGAAATTCTAACATCTGATGTGGGTAATTTAAACTCATAATACAGTAAAATATGGAATAATTATATGTTACAAATTGAATCTCAAAATTTCTATTGTGTTCGGTCTATTTTCTGTTCTGCTGGACTATTCAAACTGGCATCAGCAGGAGTCATCTGCTGAAGTGTATTATGACTTGAGGACGGTGTTTCTATGAATAGTCAATTCTACCTTTATTTTGTTTGCTTCAAACTTTATTCTAGATATGCATTACAGATTGCACTTGCAGTGATTAGGAAGATAATGCAGCTACTTTCAGTGAAATTAAATGAAAAGCTAATGCTAAATTCACTGCCTTTTTAAAATCTTTTTTTTTTTTTAATATTTTGTACTTTGTGAACTTCATCTTTATGAAGTACATCACCAAAAAGTGCCAGGAGAGGTGTGTGTTACATAGACTGCTCCTTCTATGGGCAAGATAGTTATCTGAAACTAACAGTATGTGAAGATTTGGGGGAAAGAAAAAAAAACAAACCAACGAACCAAACCATTGTTCAGATCTCAGATTTTACTTCTTATTTTGGAGTCAGTGTCTTTTTGTGGACTGTATGGAGCTCATGTCTCAGGCACGAAGAGATGGGCCTGTGCCTGTGGGAGCCTGACACAGTCCTACGGTCTTTCTGTTCTCATTTTGGGTTGATAGATGCCATTATGCCCCTGTGTCCTCCTCTGGTGACTGCTGTCACATTGTTGGTACTAAATGAACCAAGAAAGCTTCCTTCAACCATGCGGTTAATGTGGGAGGAGAAATTGCAGGAATAATACCCAGATTCCAATTAAAATTTATTTAAAGGTTCATTATAACAATGGTCAGGACAGGCTATGTATGTTAATCTTTGAGAAATCAGCCTATCTGGAGACAGCTGAAGAATGACTAACGTTTCAGTTCTGTCCAAAACTTAAGTTCATTTTCATAAGTTAATTCATACTTGTGTTTCAGAGGGTTGGTTTCAGCTCCCTCTCATAGAGCCATAGGACAACAAGGAGCTATGTTAGAGAGAAGAATGAGATTTTTATGAATAAGGAAGCAGAAAAAAAAATCTACTCAGAAAAATTATGGAAGAAGTTTGTAAAAGTATAGAGCAGACAGGTTTTCTCCTTGTAGATGTAGCTTAGGAATATGGTTTAGTCACGATCTTGTCAGTGGTAGGTTGATGATTGGACTAGATGATCTTAAAGGTCTTTTCCAATCTAGGAAATTGTGTGATTCTATGAGGAGAGAGAAATCTACAAATGAACACCGTCAGAGAGAAGTGAAAGGGATAATTTTCCTTTACATTTTTCTACATAGGTCGTGCAATGTCTAAGTTAGATCTGAATTTGTGCAATTCTGTGAGACTGTTCTCTTAAAAATCTTATGGTTGAAAACATCTGGTTTTCATGTTAAAAGGTTACCTGGACTGACTGAACAGGAGAAAGTTAAATAAGATTAATGCAAAAAGCTTGGACAAATAATAATGTATAATAATAATAACAATAAAAAAATGTGTAATGCCATAGATAGGAAATTATTTTAAAAAACAGATGCTAAAGTGAAGACAGTATCTGTGTGGGAGTGGATAACAGGATAAATTAAACCCGAAAAGGGTAAAATTACTGACCCATAACTCCTTAGCCTGAGGAGTCGTGCAAGTGAGGAACTCATCTTTGCTTGAAATACTTTAATTGCAGAGTGGAGAGAAAGGTTTCTGCCATGCAGTTTGGGATAGTCAGGGAACAGCAGACAAAGTGAACTACAGTTCATGTTTTCATCTTTAGGTTGCAGCATTATAGGCGCCCCAGCCCCAACCTGCACCTCATATCTACTGTTTCTCCCCCTAATTCCTCTTCATTCATGAAACAAGTGCAAAACACATACACATGCGTATGCATGTGCTTCAATATCCTTTCTGAGAATCGGGTAGTTTCATGTTGTGTGAAATTCACTTCTCTACATTTCCCCACTTATTTTGATTTACTCACTGTCTATGTAGCAGGCTCATGGTGAGTGCAAGATAATGCACTGTGATAATTGCTTCTTCTGGCATAGAGCACCTTCAACCTGGACTCAGTATGAGGCTCTGCTGAAAGAAATACTGTGCAGAGAAAAGGGTATTGTTTTTCATACAAGCCTATTTGGCAAAAAGAGCTGCTTCATCGAGGCTGCTCAGAGTTTCACATCCCCTACCTCTGGGTGAATAGTTTTGGCCAAAAGAGGAAAAAATGCGTGACATTTTGTACTGCTTGATTCAAATGACCCCATATGAAAACATCCTAGTGTGTTGGGGTGGGTTTGTACAGCAGTGCAGGTGCTACCTGTGCAGGGAGGATGCAGTCAGTGGTCCTTTTCTCCCCTGCTCTGGTATAACCCAGCAGCTGGGGAATCTGCTGGTCAGAGGGGACTCCCGCAGGCTCCGAGTCTTCCTTGTCCTGATGCAAGTGAGTCTGTAAAGCAGAAATGGGAATTCCCATGACCCTGTGCCTTGGCTGCGTAAGTAGACATAGAACATAATTGAAATGCTTTATGTTTTATTTAAATGGCAGTACAAAGATGATACTTAATTCCTTTGTGGTAAATTAAATGTGTTTTAAGGTGCCTATGTGACTTTGCCAGTGTTCCAGCAGTCGACACCCAGCCTTTTAAAACCTGCGTCTTTTAAAGTGTCATGGCAGTCAAGATATCATTGTTGCTATTTCTAATGAAACACCTGAGGACATTTTGATTTGGCATCCCACCTTTTAGCATAAAATTTTGTTATTTTTTTCCTCAATGAGCAAGGCTAAAAAGTATAACTTTGTGGAGGATTGGAAAGGTAGAATTATCTTCTAGATTGCAGGAAAAATGAAAAATCTTCTGTGAGCTGAAAGCATTATTTCTCTGCATGCTTGCTTCTGTGTATTTCTCAAAGGAAGCAGTCACTTCTGCTTCAGATAGGTCCCCAGTTCCACGTCAAAGGGTGAGACCAGACTCTTCATCTAAGGAAAACTAAACTACCCATATCTGTTCCAGTAGTACCCTATGAGCGTCTCTAACTTGTGAAATGGTGGCGCCTCTTGGAGGAGAAAAGCTGTTCCCATGATACCTAATATTAATCACGTCACTAAATGTGTGCTGTCTGTGCCACTCCCACATGTAATCTGTAGGCTGCTGCCATCATTATTTAAGGGATGTGGAAGAAATAATGCTGAGGAGTTGTGGATGACAAAGTGTAATTGTTTTTCAGCTACGTGAAAGTGCTCGCCAGCTTGATAATGCTTGTCCTGGTCGTCTTCATTGTATTTATGTACAGCAGGTGAGTGCTTTTACTCTATAAAGGAAATGTAATTCTATTGACTTTGGCCAAATTGAATTAATACTGTATATAACTTGATTTCAAGTTTATAGGGGCTTTCACAGATATTGAATTTTTAATTAATTTATTTATTTTAATCCCCAGAAGTGTCTCTGCTGCCTGCCCAGGGAATACAGAATAAAGGTAGGGTATGAGAATTACCTTGGGGTGATCCCCAACAAAGCTATTTTAAGTATCTTGTCTGATGAGCTTGGATGTGTTTTCCACTCCTTTCAGCCATGGAAAAAGGATGACAGGCTGTTTATAACTTTATCCCACAGAAGGGAGAGGTTGAAAAAAATGAATTGTGCCTTTCTGGATGGGGATGAGCTGCTTAGGCAGGTGGATCCTGCCCTGACAGTGCAGTTCAGTTACAATTAAGACATTTAAATGTAGACACATTAGTATGTGCTGGGTGTCCAAGCTCTTCTGATAGCAAGTCAGTATAGTCTGTGGAGCCTCGAGAGCCATCCAGCCATCTGATGTCTGCTGTAGGGGATGAGCTGAACCTTGCTCTGGGCTCCTATTATTCTTCTGATTGGAGTGGAATTTGATCCAGTTACCTGAATATAAGCACATCTTGCCAAATCTGGTGCCCTAGGCTATTAAGATACCTGTCAGCCTTATGTGGATGTCTTATAGGATCCAGGGGAAATCTCTGCTCTGCTGGGGGCCAGTCAGAAAGTGAGTCTCAAGTGAGACCCATATTTAGACAACTGAACCCAGCCCTGGGGGCTCTGTCGGCCGTAACGGGAGCTTAGGCACCCAGCACCTCGATTCAGGTGATTGAATCTCCAACTGAACCCACCCCCCTCTTGCCCTCTGGTAATGTAGCGGTGCTGTGGCTTGCCTTGCTGCTCTTGGTGCGGTTTATGACAGGCTGAACTTGGTCACATTTATATAAGCTATTAGTTAAATTTCAAAGTTCTATGGAGCAAAGACAGTCCAACACATGCTTGAAAGACCACAGGAGATGGGCACAGTGTTTCCAGCTCCTGATGCCAGACTTCCATGGTAGAAGATACAGATGCTGCCCTACCATTGCCTTGCATGTGGGTGACAATTTCTCCGTCTAGCTGTGGCCTTTATTTGCAGCTGGTGGAGGGTGAGATGCAATTAGTCTTCAGGCCGTGTCTTGTCTGAAGAGAGCCGTCCTAGCCCACTTTGGCCTCTTTATGTACTGAAGTATCAGAAGCAGAGGTTAGTGAGGAGGCTATTACTCCTCTAACAATACTCTCTTTTTTTGCAGAAGACCAAAAGATGGTGTAGAAAGAATCAAAAAAGACATTAAGAATTCCACTGTTGATTAAATCTTGCATAGTTTCTAAAACATTCCTAACACCAATCATATCTACTAAAAATATTCTGGATTTCCTTATTCATTCATAAAGATGCTTTTGTCTAGGCTCATTTGTCTATAAGGTACTGGTGACCACTTTAAAGTGACTCAGATGGAAGTTCTCTGGGATTTGTGAAGGAATCGCGTTAGTGATTTTGGACCTGTGGTACTATGTGTCTTCTTTATGAACCTTTAGCACTCATAAAAGCAGACAATCTGGGATTTTTTGATTTATGAAAATATGGAGTGAGATGGATATCTATTTCAGCAAAGGTTTTTGATAATTCCTGGATGGGAGAAGTTGTGAACTTGGTTATAACATCTTCTGTCATCATTGGAAATGTTTGGAGGCATGAGACATGGAAAGGCTGTTTGTTCTGAAGTTTGCTTGTGACTCAACAGTGACTGAAGCTGTTCTTCCTGTTACAAAACTTGAACCAATTATTTGCAACAATACTGTGATTTTTGCAGTGCTGTACTGCTGCTACAGTATCTGCCTTCCACAGGCAATATTTACCTCTTTTTTTCCCCCCCTTTGCCTTAGGCTCCCACTTTTGCTAACAGCCTCCCTCCGCTCTGTGGGTATCAGCTGCTTCTAACCGTTTAATTAACATACTTAATTTAAACCCCCAGCTGCTGTGCTCACTCTGTCTTTAGCTGGAAGTGTGCTGCTTCTTCAGACCCGAAGAAGGTTTACATGTGCCCAACCTCCTTTAGGAATTATCACGGAATGTTAAGGGTTGGGACCAAGAAAGATCGAGTCCAACCCTCCTGCCAGATCAGGACCACCTAGAGCAGGTCACACAGGAACACATCCAGATGCGTTTTAAACGTCTCCAGAGAAGGAAACTCCACAACCCCTCTGGGCAGCCTGTTCCAGGGCTCTGTCACCTCATGAAAACCTCTCTCGACCTCCTCCCCACACCCCTTCTAATACACCCCAGGATGCCATTGGCCTTGCTGGCCACAGGGGCACACTGCTGGCTCATGGTCATCCTGCT
>JANHFX010008198.1:67263-113927 GCA_027560015.1 Chloroceryle amazona
CCCCTTCTAATACACCCCAGGATGCCATTGGCCTTGCTGGCCACAGGGGCACACTGCTGGCTCATGGTCATCCTGCTGTCCACCAGGACCCCCAGGTCCCTTTCCCCTGCGCTGCACTCTAACAGGTCAGTCCCCAACCTGTACTGGTACCTGGGATTGTTCTTCCCCAGCTGCCAGACTCTACACTTGCCCTTGTTATATTTCATTAGATTTCTCCCTGCCCAGCTCTCCAACCTGTCCACTTCTCTCTGAATGGCAGCACAGCCTCTGGTGTGTCAGCCACGCCTCCCAGCTTTGTGTCATCAGCAAACTTGCTGACAGTGCACTCTGCTCCCTCATCATCGATGAATATCTTGAATAGTACTGGTCCCGGTACTGACCCCGGAGGCACTCCAGTAGATACAGGCCTCCAACTAGCCCCACCCCACTGACCCCAACTGTCTGACTTCTTTCTTTCAACCAATCCACAATCCCGCTCCCTACCTGATCATCTTTCCACCCTGTCTCAGTTTAGCTGCGAGGACGCTGTGGGAGAGGGTGTCAAAACTTTACTGAACTCATATAACCCACATCCACAGCACTACCATTATCTCTCCACCTGGTTAAACCTTCACAGCAGGCTATCAACACCACACCCTGCCCCGCAGCCGGTTAAATCGCCCGCTGGGGCTGCGGCTCTGCCTTGTGCTGGCCCCGCCTCTCTCGCAAGGGACGCTGGGCCAGGGGCGGGGCTTCCGCAGCCCATCACGTGCAGCCCGTCACGAGGATAAAGAGCCCTCAGCGCTGGCCCTGTGTGTGCTGCATTTGAAGCCTGATTGCAGTGAGTTGTGATTATTTTTTGTCTCTTTTTTTCCAATTATTTTGTTTCCGGTTATTCTTTGTCTCTTCTTTCCAGTGAGCCTAAAGATCTGCAATAACAATTGACACTAACTTTAGTAACAAAAAACATAAGAGGCTCTCAACCTGCTCTTTTTGGTGGGCTATTGGAGGCAGGTAGAAATTTGTTTTCCTCCTCATTGGACAGACGTGGACTAAATTAAAACCCTGTAAATGAGTATTATAACAAGGCCGCTTTTATCTTCTTTTTTGTTCATACTCTCATTTTCAATAATGCTATTTATGGTACATGTTATAGACCTTAAATATAAACAGTTCAACGTGTATCTTCTGTGCGTTGTTTATTTATTCTGTTAACTGCAGAAATTGGCTTTTCACATTTCTGATTTGTACATGACTTTCCATGTGAGGTGCCTCTTCATCACTGATGAGGCTGTTGAAGACCAATTAGGTTTAAGAGGCTATTACCAAGAACAGACTCCTAGAAAAGTTTGTTGTGCTCTTGCTGGAGCTCCGGTACTGTCCTTACCTTGTGCATCATATTTACTGCAAACAGTGATAACTTTTGTCATCTGTGACCCCCAAACTTCTTTCCTGAAGCTAGTCTCTTGTCTGTAAATATGATGTTTAAATCTGTTATTGTAAAGCTGGGATTGACCTTGCTCCATCTCCCTAATGTTCCTATTCTTCCTTTAGTGCCTTTGTCATCTAGCCCAGTATGCTCTTTTTCTTCTCATCTTTATAAATATTTATGCTGACATTAAGGAAAAAAAAGCCATAAGTGAGGTTCAGAAATTCCAGCCTATGGTCCAAAGGGATCCACCATCCCCTCACCTAGAACATCAGGTATTTCTATGCTTTTGGAGACAGGCCATGCGTGAGTTGAAATGGTAATTCTGGAGGATAGCTTTAAGCCTTGTTTCCTAAAATTCTGACCTTATTTCAAACAATACAAAAACTCTGTATCACAACTTCTTTTTTCTTGCTTCAGAAAGCTAGAATTTGTCTATCCTGTCATCTTTCACCTTAAATAGCAGCCTGTCACCTGTCCCTCTCTTGCTGCTGTGGCTTCTGGGTCTCTGCAAGCTGCACCTCCTGTGCTCAAGGGGAAAGCTGGTTCCAAGTTCTAATGGGTTTCTCCATGTAAGCTTGTTATCTAAGTTCCTAGCTTAGCCAGGTGTACCAGCTTAGCCAGTCTTGCTGATCACAGTCCACTGCATTTGCAAGTGACTCGGGACTATAGCTTCCACTAGTCTGCTACAAGTAGACACCCATGTTTGGTCAGTGTGATGCTGCCTAAGTTCTCCTTTGAGCCTCAACCAGTTACACACGCCTTAGGGTAAATAGGATCGTATTGCCTAGATCTCAGTTGCCTGCCATGGGATCTCAGAGGCACAGTACACACAGATAACCTGAATGTATTCATTTTGGTTTGGAATGGAATCTTTCCCAGAATGCTTCCTCTGAGGTGGCTGCATTTAGACCAGTGCTAACAGAAACTTCTGAAGGGCTGACCTCAGAATTGTGCTGTTTGATCCCAGCTGGCCTGGAGTGATGGTGGAGAAGCTGTAAAGGTGGAACAACAGGTGATGGTTGATGTTGGCCTGAAACTAAACCCTCCTTGGATGTTGCAAGCTACTAATGCTTGTACAATGACTGGGAGCATTGAGAGTTGGACAGGGTCCTTACAGGAGGGGTGCAAGTTAAGATATGGTAAATGTTGTAAATTCAGATATTTTTGGAACTGGTTTCTTGGTCTTCCAGTAGGAGTCTAAAGAAGCTACTTCACCTGCACTGATTGATTTCAACTTTGTCCTTATTGACAGAACTTTTCTTTTGAAAGTCTTCCTTTTAGTTTCTGCTCAAAGAGGCCAATGAAATGTTGCTTGCTATGTCTATGTGTGAAGAATGCAAATGTGTTTCAGTTAAAAAGGGTTTTCAGGGAATTAAAAAACAATGCTAGGACTTGTTTTCTGGTTGATCATAAATCCATAATCAGTATTAATTTCATAGATGCAGACCTTACAATCATTCCATTGATATGCTTTCACCAAATATATTTTGACAATGAAATAATCAAATTACCTAGACAAAATTAGAGCAGTATCAGATCAAAGTCAAACTAATATGGCAATGTTGGCAGCACAACATGCTCTCATTATAAATTGGTCATTAATGCCTGATTAAACAATATATGGAGGCTTTGAACATTTACCCAAATAAGCTGTTGTTTTTAAAATCATTTAAATGATAGCTGGAAAAGGAAATAATGTGATTGCTGTTAAAACACTGACTCGTATTCATGAGATAACAGCCATGTCAATAACACTGCTTGCCTGCTTGGGGAATTTCAAGGTTTCTGTGTTTTACCTATTTAGGAAACTCATGTTCCTTAAAGCTGTGACGATATATCAAAAGAAATATTCTTGTTAGTATGTCCAAAGTCACAAATTTGTTATCACTAGAAATCAGAAATGGTTTTTCAGTTTCTTATGTTCCTAAACTGTCACCCAGTATCTACCTGCTTATCATAGAATGTTAGGGCTGGAAGGGACCTCGAAAGATCATCTAGTCCAAACCCCCTGTCAGAGCAGGATCACCTAGATCAAGTCACACAGGAATGTGTCCAGGCAGGTTTTGAACATCTCCAGAGAAGGAGACTCCACAACCCCCCTGGACAGCTTGTTCCAGTGCTCTGTCACCCTCACTGTGAAAAAAATTTTGTTTACTCTAAACCTCTTACCAAGAAGCCCAGACTTCAGGAGAGCAGAATTTGGCCTCTTCATGGATCTACTTGAATTAATCTCATGGGAGATGGACCTGGAGATAAAATGGGTTCAGGAGAGTTGGTTGATATTGAAGGATTGCTGCCTCCTAGATTAAGAATGGTCCATCCCACTGGTACTGAATGCATATTTCACCTGTTTTTAATAGTAAGATTGTTGTTCAGAAGTCTGGGGGAGCTGGCAGATGTCGTTTTGAGACCACTCTTGATTATCTTGGAATGCTAATCGTGACTGGGAGAGTTGGACTGGAGAAAAACAAATGTCACTTCTATCTTCAAGAGGGGCAAGAAGGAGGACTTAGGGAACTATAGACTGGTCAGCCTCACCTTGATCTCTGGGAAGGTGATTGAAGCATTCTGGAAACCATTTCCACGTACATGGAAAACAAGAAAGTGATTTGGAGTAGTCAGCATGGATTCACTAAGCTGATAATCTTGTATGATTAAATGACTGACTTGGTAGATGAATGCAGAGCAGTAAATGTTGTCTGCCTAAACTTCAGTAAGACTTTTGTTGCTAGCTCATATAGGATCTTCATAGAGAGGTTGATGAAGGATGGTCTGGATAAGCAGACAGTGGGATGGATTGACAACTGACTGAATTGCCAGGCCTAAAAGGTGGTTGTCAGTGGTATGACATCTGCTTGAAGAACAGTAATCAGTAGCGTACCTCAGGGATCGATGCTGGCTCTGATGCTGTTTAACATCTTCCTTAATGATTTGGATGATGAGACAGAGGCTACCCTCAGCAAATCTGCAGATAACACCAAACTGGGAGGACTGACTGGTAGGCCACAGAGCCCTCAACAGGCTGGAGAAATGGGCTGACAAAAACTTCATGAAGTTCAAGAAGTGCAAATTCCTGCACAACCCCAGGCACCTGTACATGCTGGGAGATGTATAGCTGGAAAGCAGCTCCACAGCAAAGGGTCTGTGACTCCAAGCCAGCAATGTGTCCTTGCTTCAAAGAGTGTGAATAGAATCTTGGGATGTGTTGGAAGGAGTGTAGCCAGTTAAGTGGAGAGATGTGATCCTTCCCATCTACTCATCACTGGTGAGGCTACACCTGGGATATTGTGTCCAGTTACCGGCTCCTCAGTACGAGAGAGATGGAGCTATGGGAGAGAGCCCAGAGGAGGGCCACAAAAGTGATTAAGGGGCTGGAACACTTCCTACATAAGGATAGACTGAGAGAGCTGCGACTGATTAGCCTGGAGATGAGAAGGCTCAGGAAGATCTCATTCGTGTGTAAATACTTTAAGGGAGGGTGCAAATAGAACAGAGTCAGCCTCTTTTCAGTGTTGCACAGTGACAGGACAAGAGGCGAGGGGCACAAACTGAAACACAGGAAATTCCTTTTAAATGTAGGAAAATACCTTACTGCAGGGATGACTGAGCACCTGGCACAAGATGCCCAGAGAGGTTGTGGAGTCTCTGTCCTTGGAGACACTCAAAACCCAGTGGAACACAGCCATGAGCCACCTGCTGCAGCTGGTTCTGCTCTGAGCGGGTTGGACTTGACAGTCTCCAGGGGTGCCCTCCAACATGGTTTTGTGATTCTGTGCAGTAGATTTTTAATGGCCATGCTTTGCAAAGAGTCAGCGTTGGTTAGGACATGAATTACTGGGATCTTACAGTGGCCTCAAAAAGGTGGAATATGCAAAGCTAGAGAAACATCAGTGCCTAATATCTTAACTCGGTTACATAGCCCTTAAACCTCCGACTGTACTAGAAATTTACATGCTGTGACAAAAACTCTTGCTTTTCAAGCCAAATCTTTACACACCATGTGCTACTGCTCCTGTATGGTGTTCTACATGCTTCGTTTTCATACTGGTCCCCTCTGTGATCCCATTGAGATGGTAGCTTCAGATGAACCTTCAGCCCCTCCTTTCTGTTCCTCTTGCCACATGTATGTGTTGCTGCAGTGGCGTTTCAGACAGGAACCTGTTTGTGCTGATCATCCAGAAAAAATGAAATGTGCTGTGGCTCTATTTATGACCTAAGTTCCCATCCTTAGATATAATTTAAGTAGATGAAGGTCAGTGTGGAGCAGTGGGTGAAAACTGGAATTGGTGGGTCTATATGACAGCTTGTAGTGTAGCGCTGTGCAGTGCAGACTCACTGCTACATGGAAGCAGAAATGTTTTGTTCATGTGGACTCTGTGTAGGTTAAATATATACTTTATTCATTTTGATGCAGTGAAAAGATCACATAGCTGCGCTGCCTCCAAAGTGGGCTGGCTTACATCAAGACATCAACCATGTTTGCACAGAATTTATGAACATTTCTACTTCTGAGCTGAAGCAGTTGGGTTGTTTGTGAATCCAAATTGATAAAGGTGCTCCCAGAAGCTGCAAGAACCAACTCTAACTTGCAGGTGATTGATGCCCAACATAGAAAGCAGATTTTTTTTTTTTTAGAAAACTCTGAGTAATGTCAGAGAAATAGGGCCAGATCCAGCAGTCTAAGAATGGTGAGGATGCAACAGCTCCATGCTCCCAGGTCCTACCAGTTGGAAGGCTCAGCATGCACTCCCAGTAGACATGTGCCCACAGAGCACACATATGTACCACATATGCATATATACATGACTGCTTGCAGAGGTCAACCCAGAGAGGCACACAGAGCGCTCAGGTGAATACAGGCAGCACCAACAGCCTTCCTGCTCCCCTCCCTGGCTGAGCAGGATGGGGGGCACTGGTGAGAGTACACCTACAAATATGTACGTGGCGGATCCTTCCAGCACCTGGGCTTAGACACAGTCTGCCCTGCAGCTGATGCCTGGATCCTGGTCTCCCCAGTTGCTGGCACTTGGACAGTTGAGCCTTCGAGGCCACAATCCCACTGTAGATCCCGCAGACCATCTCACTCATCCCCCACAGCCACCCCAAGCTGCCTGGGGCTTCTCTGGTTCCTTGGCAGCCATCACCCATAGTCTCACCCTTGTACTCTTCCCCTGCATCCCCTAATGTGTCCTACCCCTAGGCAGCAGTCCCTTTCAGTCCAGAAGGTGCTCAGACAGCGACCAGTCTTGCTGGGTTTCACTCCTGGAACAGTTCTGAGACTCTTTTTCTGAATGACTCAGTATGGTACAGATGATGAAGTAGTTTCTAAGAAAAAAATTGATCTGTTGTGCACTAATATATTTTTCAAGGAAAATCCCTTCTGAGTCATCAAAAATGTTCTATAATAGTTACTAGAGGACCTATTTTCCACCCATAATTTCTTTTATACTTGACTTCAAAAGCCAGTATCTTTGCAGCTTAAAATGAAACTCAGAGTTGCTTTATCAGACCATTTGCTGTTGCAGTAGCTGGTTGATTACAGATGTACATCTTTCTTTTTTCTCATTTTTTTTTCCTCGTCTTTGTAGAGGACCAATCACTATGGTAACCACATTACAGAAAATTGCTTGGTCTCCTTAAAATACCCTTCAGAAAAAGGTCATTTGTTATTAACATTTTCTGACTAAACTTGAAATGTTAAAAACACCAAGAATATCGTCACTATTTCTTTACTTACGTGGGTTTTTTTCTTTACCGTGCACCTTTCAGTTAACTATCAAAACAGGACAAAATATTGAGACTCCAAAACAAATGTCAAACTGCAGACTTTTGAGTATGTTTTGAAATACCAAGATTCACTTATGTTGCTGTGTTTCGGCTCCTGGCATGCACAGCTTTATTTCATTGTGTTCATTTCTCTGATTCTGAGCAAAATCCAGGCTGAAGTTACTCTCTCAACCTCTGAATGCTACGATTGAAAGGAAGGGGCAGGCATGTGGCTATTATAGACAGCCGTCTGGTGTTGAGTTAGGAAATAGCTGTTCTGAATAGTCATTTAAAAGCCTGGAAATGTCTGGTGGAAGGTTTCTACTCTTGAGCTAAAACACATCCAAAGGGGTGTTAGATGGGAAAAATCAGGTCTGATTGTAATAATAGGGTCCTAACGTGTGAAGTGAGAACACAGAAAGTTGTTCTCTTTCTGGCATATGCCACTTGGTTCTGCTTGATTTGACACGTTGTCTCTTTGCCATTTTACATTATCTACGTTGCCGGCAAAGGATTCTCACATTTGTATAGTTTTCTTGCTTTGCAGATAGCTATTTGCAGCCTTTATCCAAGCCCAGTAAACAATAAAAAAATAAATATCCTTGTTCTTGGAGTTACATCATTTTGGAATTGACAAACAAGTTAAAAAGGCTGCCAAACGAAAGCAGGAGTTGGAGGAAGTTAATTCGCATTGATGTGTGCATGCCACTGATAGCAAGTTATGCCTATGACATTCTGACATCGCCTCTCAAAAAAGAGAAAGAGTGGAGTGGAGTGAAAGACTAAGAGGATGTTCATTTAATTGGAAAGCCTACTGAGATCTGAGGCAGCTGAGGCAAAGGATGCACCCTTTTTCTGCACAATGGCATTGGCTGAAGGTTGTATATAAGGTGGCCTTATTAAAGTGACAAGGCAATTTAGTTCTTTTGTGCACAATGATTCTACTTCATTGATTTACAATAGGAAGGATATAATTTTGCTAGTGTTGGCAAAAAGCTCAAATGTCAGGCTTTTCAAATTGCCATACTTGCCTTGTTCGGGATGAATAATGAATAAGTCACCTTTTGTCTACAGTTAAATATTCTTGAATAAATACAAAGAATATAAAAGACATAAATGATTGCCTGATTTATATTTAAAATAAAGATCAACATTGTGATAAATGGTTGAAAATGCTTAGTGTGAAGTAATATGACTATGCTGATAATTACATTATCAATTAAAGGGCAGTCCAGGTGTGGAGTGTTATAGAATGGATGGCAGGGAGAAACCCCAGTGTGGAACATGCAAAACTTGGCTGTCTGAAAAGGAGGGGGACAACTGCTAAGAGGCCTTCAGTAATGCAGGGGATCTCATGTTTAAAATTGGGCCATTTAATGTACAAAAACATACATTCTGTCAGGAATCTGTAGCTGTTGCTTCTTGTTTTTTTTATTAGCAGGATACATTGGTCTCATGTCTGGACACAGATTTTGCTCCCTTTAGTCCAGAGAAGGCTGCCCATCATTTCTCAGAATCTGTTTCTATTCAGAGAGGAAGAGATCTTGAAGATCTGATGTTCATAACTGACAGTGTTGTCAAGGCTTCAGTAAAAGAGCTGGAACAAAATTGAAGACAAGATGCAACATTATACCAGATATTCTTCAACATCAGATTCCTAGATTGTGAGCAACAGGCCTTGCCTCCATGTGCATGAGCATACGGGCTCCAGTTCAGCTAAAACAATAGTGTTAAAACTCTGCTTACTCCTGATAAGTTGTTCTTCCTCTTTTAGAAAGCTGTGTTTGTCTTTTTTCAGTTTCCTCAAAATCTTAAAAAAGATGATCAGAAAGATGGTGGATTAGCTCTTTAGGTGCTTTTATTAGATGAAACATATGCTTTAAATGCTCAGTAGGGCAGCAGGCAGTCTTGGAAGTAGCTCTTTGGCATGAAAATGTGATATGGTGAAGGCCTCAGGATGCTGCACATGGAAATGCAAGGCAGAGTACAATGGAGTAGGTGTAACACATGCCTGCGTCTTGTGGCACTTAGATCATGATGATGGAAGGAAGGATCACAGTACTTACATGGAAGGAGGCCTTACAAAGGGCTGCAGGCAACTTCAACACCTCCATACTACAACATGTGCAAATTTACAGCTGATTACATTTTAATTCTATATATAGAAGTGAGGGGGATTTCTGGGGCTCTTAAACCCACAAAATCAACCAACCCCGAAAAGCTTTCAGAAGTCATCAGTAAGAAATCATCAGGAAAAATTACATCCACCATCCAGACACCTTCCATTGAATGAAACAAATTTCTACAATAGAAGCCAACTGAGGCGCTCGAAATGAAGCACCTCAGGGTGTGGAGGTTGCAAGGCTTTATGTGCATTGCTATGGTGAGATTCCTCAGCTTTGGGCAGGAGCAGCCTGTGCTGTTCTGCTTGCTCTCTTCTGTCTTTCCTTCTACCAGTCTTTCCTCTGTCCCTCCCCAGGCTCTCCTTCTCATCTTCTCATTCTCTCACACTTTTCCTTGTTCAGTGAATCCAAATGTTCTCCTTTTGATCCCTTGTCTCAGATCCATAATCTCCAGAGCTACCTTTGCTTTCCATATATATGCTCCCATTTCTTACTATATTTTTTCCTATCTCATTTCTCATTTCCATGTGGTGTGTGCAATACAAATAGAGAAGGAGCTATTTCACCCTCTTTCCTGCCCATTGGCAAAGAACGGTAGCTCAAAGAAAAGGGCTCTTGCCTTGCCTGCCAGCAGTGTACTGCTTGCTTATTTCCACACAGGATGATGGTAATGGCCAGTAGTGTTGCTCAGGAGCAGAAACTAGCTTTTTCCACTCTGTCCTGTCGTGCTGGGCCAGATGTTGAGTGTGACTAGTTTTTCCCTTGCTGCTAAGAGTTCTTGTGGATGTCTTCCAGCCTCTCAATCAGAGGTTTGTCACTACTTGACTGGTTCCTGAAGTGTTGTGTTGGCGGCTGGTATGTGAAAGCTGCAGGTACATCTTGTGTTTCCTGCTTTTCCTAAAGTATTGGTAGTCAGTGATTCCCGCAGTACCTCTTTCCGACATGACTTTTAATTCATAGAGCTGAGTAGTTCTAATGTTCTATTAACTGTGATGTTCACTGACTCTTTTGGAGTAGGTCACTGGTAGAAAGTAAAATCCAATTTCTTATGATGTTATCTGAAAATCTGTATGCATTGATGGGGACTTATCATTCTGAAGCTGCCAGATGTCTTCCATTCTTTGTTTTTGCTCACACACCATTGAATAGGGAGATGTCCTGATGTTATGTTGTAAAAAAAAGAAAAGAGGCACATGAGAAGAACATGAACATTGCCATTGTTAATGTTTATAAATATGTAAAGGGTGAGTGTCAGGAGGATGGAGCCAGGCTCTTCTCAGTGACATCCAATGATAGGACAAGGGGAAATGGGTGCAAACTGGAGCGTAGGAGATTCCAAAGAAATTTAAGGAAAAAGGTTTTCATGATGATGGTGACAAAGCAGTGGAGCAGGCTGCCCAGGGGCATGTGGAGTCTCCTTCTCTGGAGACATTTAAAACTCACCTGGATGTGTTCCTGTGTGACCTGCTCTAGGTGATCCTGCTTTGGCAGGGGGGTTGGACTACATGATCTTTCTTGGTCCCTTCCAACCCTTAACATTCGGTGATTGCATGCTGCTTTTAGAGATTCAGAAACATTTTAAAATGCACATGGCTTAAAATACATGAGTGTGTGCTTCCACTTCCCTGCCATTGTAGGGACTATCATAGCCTTCACTGTGCCATTTTGTCCGACGTTACTGCTATGGATCCAAATGACCAAGAAGGTGCTGTATTTCTGGGTCTGTATAAACAAACTGGCTTATGATTTCTCTGAGTCCTGCAGTGGTAGTACAGTTATTGTAGCTTTACTTGCAAAAGGAGTCTGTTGTATAAGGGTAGTGAGCTACAAGAGGCAATGAAGGTTGATAGGAAAATAGAGCATGTAATAACCTCCCTTTTGTACACTGTTCAGAGTCAATCAGTGCTCTATCTACAGCGGTTGCTACATCATCATTCTCCCAATTGGGCTGCATAAGCCAGCTTCTGCTCAAAACTTGCTTTCTTTGGTTTTGCTTCGGGTCCATCCATTTTCTTCCTGAATGAAGAACAGAGATTATAATAAATCTTTTAAGCAGTTATTTTTGCAGGCTCCAGCTTCACAGGACCTGTGATACAGAAGGCAGGTGCGCTGTCAGCATAATGAAAGCATCAGACTCTTTACAGAAAACTTTCAAGAGACTGAAATAATGTCTCCTTGTTCACACACCTGCTAGCCAATGGTTAATAAGAACCCCCCTGGCATTTGGTCTTCATTCTTTTTGTTTGTTGGGCCACTTGCTATCATGAAAAGCAAATATAAACCATTATCATGGGCTTAACTGATAATGTAATAAGAATAAGATACCTAGTTTGAACGCTACCCCTCTGCAGGAGGAGAATGGGTGAGTGACATAGAACTGCTATTCCAGTGAAGACCAAATGGGTGTCAAACTTTCATTTTCAGCTGAAAGGAGACTTACAGAGGGCAATGGTTTCCAAATCAATATCCGAAGCAAAAGAAATTGGAATACAGTGGCCATTTCATAGAATCACAGAATAGTCCAGGTTGGAAGGGACCTCAGGAGATCACTTGTCCCAACTTTTTGTTCTAGTTTAAAGGCTGACAGGGAAAAAAGCATAATGAAAATTCTTTGTTTACTCCAAGTATTTGTCCTATATCCAGAAAATGTAGAAAGAATGAACTATTTAAAAGATTCACATAGCTGGCAGTGCCTTTCAGGACTTCTTTTCTAGGTTTGTTTTTATAAAAATGTACACAAAAGAGTATCTTTTGGTACTGGGGACTGTTAGTGTTAAGAGCCCAAACCTGAGAATGGAATTTGCCAGTTTTATCCATTTCTGCTATTCCCACCTCTCTCAACTCCATTCTTTTACCATAAGAAATGTCCTGTAAGGAGGTGGTTGAGTTTTTTTACCTTCTATACAAACATTTATTATGGTAGCATATTTTTCAAAACTAAAGACTGAGGAAACTGGAAGTATAAAGTTGAATGCTGCTTTTTACTCATGTAATTCTAGCATCACTTTTTGTTTGGACATTAAATCAAGGCTCCAGAGTAGAAACTGAATGTTATACCAGCAAGATGATAGTGTAACTACCTTGAAGGAAGGATTTATAAAGCATTTTCAGGTAACCAGCTCTACAAACCTCCTTTGTGTGAGCATTCTGTGAGAAAGCACTGGAGTGGCAAGCAGAAAGTAGAGCAAATCTTCTCCATCCTTCTTTAAGAAAAAAATCTGAGAACTGTGGAAATTCCTGATCTTCTGTGAACTGCATTTTGCAGGTTATTTGATTACTTGGATCTGTCAGCATAGTTTAGCTTTAATTTGAGGTCTGAGAAGAAATTGGTGTATGCCTTGTGTGTGTAAGAGGATTTCATTGTATCTGGAAGCCTTAGGTTAAAAATAAAAAAAAAAAATCATTTCAAAATAAAAATTCTTTGTATTTTTGTTCTAAATGGAAGTAGGTTGTTTTCTTTGTGTTTTAAGAGCAGACTGGACTAAAGCAGTGTATGATGAAGTCTACACAAAGACGTTTCTCAGCAATTGAGCTATGTCTCTTCTTTGGTGTATGGTGGAGCACTACATACTCGTGGCCAAATCTCATGTTTTCTCATGCTAAACTTTTACTTGCATGTATTTTGAAGTCTGCAAGCTGCTTTCTCTCTCCTATCTACCCCTGTGGCTGACTTCTGAGAACTCTTTTCAATTATTTTTTAGAACAGGGGAGGTCTAATATGTGCAAATATGTCAGGAGATCACACCCCTAGGAAGAAAGTCCTGATGTGCCATTGTAGCATGTGGTTTGGGTTGGTGTGAAACAGTACTGCTTGTGCACAGAGCGCCTGGCAGGGGAGTTGGGGACTTGTAAACAAGTCTTGTCCCCTCACTGTCTTGATTGCTTTGGTTCTAGGCCTAGCACAGGGACATGACAGGAGGATACATAGAAATAGAAGAGGGGTGATGGGTCTTTGCAAGGACTTGAATTTCAGCACCAGGGTTGCTGCTGAGCTCACAGGAAAGGAGGGCTTGATGGGAAGGGTGGCTGACAAGTGCTTCAGCTCTCTGGCTGGGAGAAGGAGAATGGCTGTGGCTGTTGGCTGCTTCTTATGTGAACACTGGGTCTTATGAAGGTGTAGCCTGAGTGAGAGACTTTGCTTACCTCCCTAGAGATTTTCTGAATTGCCAGGACCAGCAATGTGCAAAGGTGGCCTGAGACACCCGAAGGAATGCAGTTCAAGTTCTGCATTCACCTGTTAAGTGAGCTAGAGAATTTTGCATGTGGAGAAAATAATTTTAAAGCTCTGTTTGAATGTTGCCTTTGACTTATATGATACAATATGCTAATGTAAGTCTAACGTTTGTTCTAATTTTATATGCTTTTAGGAAGCCCGTGGAAGATTTAATCAACAGAGACCTGTTTTGCCAGTAGAATAAAGACCAATGGGATCAGATACAAAACAGGCAGAAAGAAGGAGCAGTTGATTCTATTTTGCCCAAGAGTCATTTGTGCATTGTGTCCCAGGCACATTCTTCCGTGTGCTGCTTTTTAAACCTTGAAGTACAGATTAAAACGCCTTATCCTTCTGCCCTTTGATTCCTCAAGGATGGGTATAATATCTTATTACTGACTAGAAATTAATTGTAGCTCTTCCTTTTGGTTTGGACTGTAAAGTCAAGCTGTGATTCTGTTTTCTGAGCCTGGTTGCTGCAGTAGACCATCAATAGGCTAGCCTAAAAGATTGGCAATGAAGTCTCTTCCCTCTTTTTCACTACTTTCCTTGCCTTCTTCCTTTTGTTGGATATAAATGTTTGTGATTTCCACCTCTTTATCCATCATAGCGCACCATTGACTGAATAATACACTTTTATTAAGCTGCCCGCTTTCTGTGAAATAAATGCCAGTAATAATCAGTCAATCATTCAATCCATATGAATGTGGAATTTAGATGTGGCTGTTTGAATTGGGTTTATAATATACCATTTCTTGGTACAGCATGTTCTTTGATAGTATTCTTTTAAATGACTGTTTCCAACTGCACTTGAAAGCACCTATGAAAGAAATTGTTTGTGACGCTATACTTAGTTTAAATCTCTTTTCTTCAGCATTTTTGTCTGTATTTCATTTCTATGCAAATTATATCTTTGCGAGTTAGTAAAAATTTACAAACCAGTTGAAATGCATCGAAGGAATGAATTATCAGAGAAAATTTGGAAAATATGCTCATGAAAGGAAAACTGAGGAAAACATTGAAATCTAATTGTGTATTATTCAAAGAGAATTTCAGAGCAACTCTTAGGCAAATATTACATAAAAGTATACCTATATTAAAGGATTAATTTTTCACAGGTAATGTACTTGAAGGCTCAGGGACTATTTTCCCATTAGCCTGTGCACGTAGCATTTCTCAGCTGAAATACAACCTAGGTACACAAATGCATGTAACTCACTTAAGGGGAATTGTGAATGTAAAGCTTGTCAGCAGCTAGAGAGCCCTGGCAGTTGCTACCAACTGTCCTGGTGCTTTATTTCTATTGGAGCAACAGGGACCTTGCAGGGAGATGATCCTTGATGGTCAAGAATAATTTCATATCCTTCCAAGTATAAATCATCCCCTTGAATTCATTAACAGTATCTGGCAGATCTACTGTGAAGATTTTGGATAACTACCAGGTTCTCAGCAATTGATCTCCAAAATGGAAGAAGTTCCATTCCTCATTTCACATTTACCTAGGAAGGATGTGGGCTCAAGTGCAGAGGCAAGGAGACTAAAGGACCCTCAGTATTTTCAGAGCCTCTGTGAGAGAGAGGGGCTCAAATCCAATCCAAAGGTTGTGCTGCTATGTCCAGAATCCAGGAGATACTGTAGCATAACTCATTACAATATTTTATATATATATCTATAAAAAAACCTTACTCTACTAATACTTCCCTATTCACAAGATCTAAGCTGCATATCCAGAGGGTCTGGCTGGGACAGAGTACAAGGGGTGCCAGATATCTCCTCTTCCCTGTATCTCCCTGGGTTGTTCAGCACATGCTCAGCAAGCTGAGGTCACCAAGTTGTGCCTTTCAGGAGCTGACAGCATTGTGGTCTTTTGAGACATCCTGACCCACTCTGAGTGTCATTAAGACTTATTTGCTTGTAGCTCCTTATCTCCATATCAAGGTACTCTGATCCTGTCCATTATTTTTCTGCCATCTTCTCTTAATGCACTGTCCTTTGTTTAAGTCTGGGTGTTTTCTCCATCTGGGTGTTCTGTGAAGCTGTGTGTCTGGGTGCTGGGAACTTGCAGATATGCTAAACTGGGTGCCATCAACACCTGTCACTCTTACAGCCCTGCTTCTTGAGTTTTCCTTCTGGTGCTTCCACACCCAAACATGCCCATTCACCCTCCATTCCTACCATTCTCAGTGTTATTACAGATCTCTGTTTTCATGGACGGGTTAACCAGTTTGCCCCCAGCAGAAGGTTTCCTCACTCCTTACAGACCCTCACAGATGGTGTCCTGCTTTTGTGGAGCAAATACACTCAAACAGTATTTTCTGAGGTACCCATGTGACTAAGGGCAGGATTCAGTAGAGCACCTAGGGAAATATAAACTGAAATGCAGGCAGCTTTAAGACACTGAAATCTAATGTTGAATCTCAAGTGTTCCAAAGGGAACTGCTGTGCAGAATAAGGCATTCTGGCTCACACTTTAGGGGTCAGGTATCCTACAGTGGGCATCCTCGTGAAGCATTAATGACATGTGCAGTATCCCCATTAAAAACACTGTGCTTCTGCTCTGCAGTGAAGTCCCATCTGTCTGTGAAATGTTGTCGACTGTAGGAGCATTTGTATTAGCAATAGTGTTCATCAGCTGTTGATTTAACGTGATATTTTATATATTTCTAAATGGAAGACAAGGGAAATTTAATCTTTAATTTGAATCTCCAGCAAGAATAACGCAGGATAGAGGGTTACATTTGTGTGTGTGTTTGCTTTTTGTTCTATGCTATTTTCTGTTATTATGTGTAAGAAAAAAAGCTCATGCTTCTATACTGAACGCAGACTTCTGTACATACGGTATCGTAGCTATGTGGTAAATCCAATGCATAGCAGCTTGTAGGTATCACACCCTGTGTTAGTGTCAAAAACCCAAGGCCTTTCATTGACTGGATGCAGTTCAACAAAGTTATGAAAATTAGTGGAGCGTTCAAATAGTAGCCAAATTGGGATAACATTTTTCAGGATGGTAAAAGATAGGATTTATCCTCAAAGTCCATCTAGACCTCTGGGTTTTGTGTATAATGTCTTTAGAGATAGGCATCTCCAACTGAACTGGGGTGGAAGACTATAGAAGTACAGATGGTCCGGAAAGATGACAAGGAAATTATTATTCACTGTTTTTCCAAAAGAAGGGCTATGGAGCACCTAGCTAAATCAACATCACGTCTTTAAATCAAACAAGGTGTATCGTGTAGCACGTTGTCACAGGATGATGTAAAATAAACCCCACAATTTTATTTAAAAGGATGTAGAGAAGTTCAAGGACGGGACAGTTTTTGGTTTACTGAATATATT
Source organism: Chloroceryle amazona (assembly GCA_027560015.1). NCBI lineage: Eukaryota > Metazoa > Chordata > Aves > Coraciiformes > Cerylidae > Chloroceryle > Chloroceryle amazona. The sequence goes on from JANHFX010008198.1 coordinate 84,113, forward strand.
TATTTGACTGTGACCCTTGTCTTGGGAAATTCCTCTGCTCCCCAAGGAGACCAGGAGGATATACTGGGGACAAATATTTCCAGCTACTGGAAAACACTGGAAATAGGATATTATTCTGAGTGGAGTTTTGCCTTGATCAGTTTGGGGGTTTTATGTTCTTTTCGTCTTCTTAGGACTAAAGACCACTGAAGTAACATCACAGTAATGCTGGGTAATCTCATCGTGCTGTCTCTGTCAGAGTCCTGTAAGCATTGTGTTGCAAGAACAGTTTATCAGGATAGTTTTAAAGGGCATAGTAAGACAGTTCTGAGTTTGTTTTTCCAAGAGACCTCATGACAGGAAAAGCAAAAGCTTACTTCTTCAGACACAGTGGTACTCATACTGTGAAATTAAAGGAATTTTTGTGAGTTAAATTGGGGAAAAAAATATTCTTGATTTTAAAAGTGTCTGCATGAAAATCTAATTTTATTGATAATGCTTCAGGTAGTGGGCTTGTGTTTATTGGCATAATAAGAACGGCAGAGAAGGGAAAAATGCCGGGGTTTCGGTTTGAGTTGCTTGAAGGGTGGAGAGCTTTCCTGAACTTTTCAATGGGAAATTCCACGGGAGTGTGCTTTCAAGGGGACTGAACTCCTTCAAGGATGAGGAAAGCCTTTAAGCCACCTCTTATTTCTTGCCAAAAGCCATAAATTTAGGGTTTCTATCCATATTAAGGTGACTTCTTCCTCTTACACAGAGTTTAAGAAAGACTTGGCAATTCAAAATCAGGTTGTGCCTGGCTGGTGGTTTTACTCTGGTTACGTGCTCGTTGCGAGTGGCCCTGTTCCATGCGTAGGCAAGGCTGAAGCATCTGTTACTATTGTATTTTACACTTTCCCTCCTTCATGTCCTTCCACCTTATGTTTTTATGTAGAATACCTTCCATTTGGAAAATACTCAGTCTAGGACCTCACAGACTTGTGGTTTGTACACGGCGATGCAATTTATATTTCACAGCTTGGTTGGCCCTGTCTGAAGCTCTGCATTCTTTACCTGGCAACTTAATAAAGCAGAAGCAGTTCAGTCTTGATGTTCTCTTGCAAGCAGAGACGAGGCAAGGCATGGAACTGGACCAGAAGCTGTTTCAGCCATGAGTTGGTGTCAGTAGCCCAGGAAGGGTCATTCTACAGGCCTCTATGGGACAGGAAAGGAAGGTGTGGGAGGTGATAACCAGCACACAAAGCTCCAGTATGGTGCCCTATGCTAGGCATTTTGGGGAGCTCTGATTTTAATATTTGGACAAAAGCACACTTTCCCACCTACTAATACACATGACTGTCTGCTGTTATTTTGGAGATGCAGTCCTTTTGTTTTGTTTTTGTTTTTGTTTTTGTTTTTTTCCCTACCTGGGCTTATGAAGTAAGTGTATATGTGAGTTTTGACCTTGGCTGGACACCAGGTACTGACCAAAGCCACTCTTATCACTTCCTCCTCAACTGGACAGGGAGGAGAAAATACAGTGAAAGCTTTGTGGGTCAGGAAAACAACAAGGAGATCACTTGCCCATTACCATCATGGGCAAACCAGACTTGATTTGGGGAAATTAAATTATTACTAATCAAATCTGAGTAGGAGAATGAGAAATAAAAACAAAATCTTAAAACAACTTCCCATAAGCTGTCCCTTCATCCCAGGCAAAACTTCAGTCCTGATTTTCTTCTACCTCTGCCCTCTAAGTGGTGCAGGGTAGAGAAAGGATGTTGCTGTCAGTTCATCATATGTTGTCTCTGCCACTCTTTCCTCCTCACACTCTTCCCTGCTGCACCATAGGGTCACCTCTCCTTCACTAATACCCCCAAAGAGAGTCTTTCCTATGGGTGACAGTTTGTCATGAACTGCTCCAGAGTGGGTCCTTTCCACGGGGTGTAGTCCTTCAGGAACAGACTGCTCTGGTGTGGGACTCCACTGTTAATCTCCATGAGCTGCAGGGGGTCAGTCTGCTTTACCACAGTCTTCACCATGGGCTGCAGGGGAATCTCTGCTCTGGCACCTGGAGCACCTCCTGCACCTCCTCCTTCCCTGATCTTAGTGTCTGCAGGGCTGTTTCTCTCACATTTTCTCACTCCTTTCAGCTGAGCTGCTGTTTTTCCCCCCTTCATAAATGTTACCACAGAGGTGCTACAACCATTGCTTATAGGCTTGGCCTCTGCCAGAGGTGGGTCTAACTTGGAGCTGCTTGTCACTGGCTCCTTTGGACGTAGGGGAAGCTTCTAGCAGCTTCTCACAGATGCCACTCCTGCCATCCCCCCTTGCTATTAAAATCTTGCCACACAAACTCAATACAGAAAAATATGTAATTGTACATTGGGCATCTGTGACTTCACTTTGGCTGACTGAAATGAAACCCACTCTGGTTGCTGCACTCAGAGCCCATAACACATGTGCATAGAAAACAGAGAGCCCACACCCAGGAGAGGAAAAGGGAGTTTAATTAGGGAATAGGACAGATGGCACTGATCCATTGAAGGCATGGTCAGCTAAGCGTACATCCCAACTCCCTCTTTATGTACATCCATCCCATTTTATCTGCTTGCCCCTCTATTTTTCCACATTCGTTCATTCTCCTAATCCCTTAGGTGCCTCCTTTCTCCACCTTTGGTTGCTGCTCTAAGATTCCTATAGTAATTCCTGCATAATCCCAAACTGCTTTTCCCTGTAGCCAAATACGTCTCTAGCCAAGGCAGCAACTCCCCTTAGCTGGGAGGGTCCTATGGAGACTTGCTCCTGGTGACTCATCCTGTTGGGCTCTGTGCCTAGGGACGCCAGCCCTGGGGGCTCTGCTGGACCAAGCCTGGGATGACCTGGACTGGGTGTCCTTGGGAGTCCTTAATTTAGGATCCCTGCCTGCTATTGTCTTTCCATTGTCCTTTGTGGGAGCCTTTATCACATAATCCAACATAAAACGATTCTATGGAGAAGATATAGATGGAAAGATTTCTTTTAAAAAACTCTCTGCCTTGCATCAAGGGATGTTACAACTTCAGGTCTATGCAGTGGGCTAGATTGTCTGTTGTGCAGCTGTTGTGTTTCAGCTTCTTCTCTTGCAACCATTGCACAGGCTTCGGGTACTGCAGATCATGCTTCATATGCGTAGTGGGATAGGTCAAAGACATTTTTGCTAGTAATTTTATTACAAAGAGCATTGACACCACGGTGTGTGAACGTCTCAGAATGGAAAACTTTTGATGCAGCCCCCCAGCAGAGTGTCATTCATCCAAGCAGCTGCTCTCTTCTGGAGAACAGGTATGGAGATTAAGAACTTGATTTAATATTCTTAGGAAAATATTAAAACTTTGTTCTTCTGAGGTGAATAATGGGCAGTTTAGTGTTCTTGGAATTTTGACATGTAGAATTTCCGATACTGCTCCATAGAAGAGGATTAATGGGGTCACCAGGTTGCTGGGGGAATCCTTTCCTGTGCTGTCTTCATGAAGGTAACTTTGCAAAAGGGAACATTTCATTTACCTTTTCTCAAAGTGGTGTCTTGCTGATATCAAACCACACTTCTACCAGACCACTCGAGACCTACATCTAGCCAGCTGGCAGCAGGCTAGGAGGACAAGTGATCGATTCAAGTGTGCTGGGGATGTGCCTGGCATGGAAAAAAAGTGATGGCACCTCCGCTAGTTCAGATGAATTTGTCCCCCCAGAATGAGACCAAAATCAGGACACATTCTTCTTGCAGGAGCTTGAATAGAGTCTCTCTCCACAATGGCTGAAAGGTGTATTGAGATGAAAAGTAAGGGCATGATGAAGGAAACTCCAACAACAGTATAGAAAATTAACCATTGTTGTAATTTATGAAGGGCAGCAATACCCTTCATTGCACAAATCTCAACTCAAGATGAATTCAGGCATACATTCCAGTTCAAGAAGGACTTTGAGCATGAAATAATTCACATAGGTGTGGTGGTATGGACCTCCCTTGCTCTGGGTGGCTCTGCAAAGTGTCTCACTCCCAGCCTGCACTGCGAGAGGCTCCTGGGCTGCATCCAACCAGTGCTGCTGTTCTTTGTTAGATACTGCTGAGGCCTGATGAGAGCAGGAGTGTGGGAAACTTGGGAGGCCCTGGTTTCCAGTACACTTAGTCCTTGTGTACAGCCTCCTGAAACCAAAATTGGTTTTGGTTCCTGATGTCTTTTGACCTTGTCCGCTGAAAGTGACCTTGCCATCAGTCAAATCTTAAACACAGTTAATTCTTCGTTCTATTTTACTAATTAGCCAAACTGTTACTCTTGCTTAAAGTATATTGCTGCTTTCATGTGAGGTGCATTCCACTCATTTTTGTGGCAAGCAGAGCCTTGGTAGGGCTCTGTAACAGGGGGAAGTGTCTTTGTACGTTTTCACGTGCCTGCAACAACAGGGAAAAATCTTACTGTGCCCATAATGCAGAAGGTTGGACTAGAGGATTATTTTTCCCGTTCAAGTCTGTTTCCTGTAGTTCCTGTTTGCAAGAAAGAGGAGCTTTGGGAGTATGTGCTAAAGGTGTAGCCTCTCTGCAGTGAGTGCACGTGCAAACGGGAAATGAGAGGACTGTTTTCCATAGTGGTTATGGGGTGGTAAAACAGCAGCTGGTCTTTTCTGTGCTGGGATATTAAGACACATTTAAAATACACCTTTCTCCCTTAGCAGAGATAAAATTGCCCAAGTTGCATAAAGAGGAAGCTAATGCAATGTTGCAGTGAACAGATGCCAAGTGAAAGGAGAGAGAGAAAAGCTATAGAAGAGAGGTCCACAGACTAGAAAGGGATTTAGGATAGTGGAAAGGGGTAGAAAGGAAAATGAGGTGACTGCGCTTGTAAAAGATGAAGCCTCTCCAATACAGTGTGGGACCTGTTTGCAGAGTCTCGCTCATGGAGAAGAATCAGATCACCCTGCTCTGAAATGTCTTTTCTTTTTTTTTAAAGTTCTTTTTTTTTTTTTTTTTAACTTCAGAGCATCATTTAAGATTCACATGCCTGGTACATCGCACATACCTACTCAAGTGCCTTTCTCCATGAGAAAAATTTTATCTTTCATCAAGGTAATGTATTTTTTTAAAACTGTCAGAATCATTCCGATGAAATGCATGAAGAAATCAATAGCAGAATTGTATTAAAGAAAAACCACAGCTTTGCTCACAGTTAAAGGTTTCAAGTTCAATAATGTTGGACTTTAAAGAGAAGGAAAGAAATTTCCTTCGTTTTTACTATAATGTACTTAATGCACCATACAGAGAAGAATAGAAGTGCTGTCCAATAGACCCTTTGTGTTTTCCTCAACCTTTGCTATCCGCATCTTTTTCCATTTCTTTATAATTCTCCTCGTTCATTTTCAAAAAAGACCCTTCACTGCAAATGAAGCCAATTCCTTCCAGTGGCACGGCACTAGATATCGCCGTATCCTGTCACAAACAATATCTGTGATGTTTAGAGAACTACCTTTTATTTTGAAATATTGGTAGAAGTGGTATTTCTGGTCCTGTTCTTTCTGAGTATAATAAAAGGAAAGATAAAAAGACTGGCCTAGTGCTCATAATGAATACATTTTTTTCAAACATACCTCTTCTCAGTATGTTAATATACAGTGAGGAGAAGAACCAGAGAAGAAAGAAATAGCTGCCTGCCTTGTCTCACAAATAGGACTAGTTATTGAAGACTATTTTCTTTGGAATCCTTTTCTGTCAGAAATGCAGGAGTGGCCCAGGAGCTGTTTGCTCCTGTTGTTTGGAACTATTTGTGGCTAGAGCTTAGGTATGTTGGTCTCAGTATTAGTCTCTTTTGGTGTCTCTAAGTTGTCTTCTTCCATTTCAACCTACTTCAGGCAGTCATTTATCGCAATCTTCCTTTGAACCAAGCTCAGTTTATTCCCCTGATGTCTTTGAATATTCCTCCCACCGACAGCTAGTCTTTCTTTACATTCTTTTTACACTGCTTTGCGTGGGTTTTTCTACCCACTAACTCTCTTGAGAGTTTTGCTTTCTGATTTTAAATAGCATTTCTAATAATTAGTATTTACTTTAGAAGTACTAGTAAATACTAGTATTTACTTTTAGAAAAGTAAATATCTTTCTGGAGGGAGAAAGGTTTTCTGCCAAGGAGCAGACAATTGCCTGTATCCTTACAAAGACTTAAACTGGGTTTTAGGTTGACATGATCTGACCATCGCTCTGTTAATAAAAATGCATAGTGAGTTCTGTACACTTCCTTGTCCAGCTCTCCTTGAAAAGGTGGTTAACTCCAGCAGCAACAAACTGTGGTCCAATTTCCACCCGAAAATCAGAGTCTCTGGGAATGTTTACAAAAACATGAATGGGATTCAGGAGCTGATGTCCAGGGACACTACGGCAAGTAACACTGATTGACAGTATAACTTTGTCCCCTCCTGCTCCCATTTCACTTCACATCTGCCTTGGGCTGTTCATGCCAGAGAGCCGTGTCTGTTTGACCTAACGGGCTCCAAGTCCATCAGCAGTTTTCCCCTCTCCTGCAGTAATAGAAACAGCAATGACAAGGTGGTACTTAGTCCTGCCTGTCCCTGTCCCTTTATCTATGGGAGGCCTCTGTGGTCTCTTGTGTGTAACTTCTCTAAGGCTTTTCTCACCTGCTGAGTACTGAAGTGCAAGGTGACCTGTGATTTGGGAGAGCAGAAAGATGACTGACAGTGCTTTAGCTGGCACTTGTAAGGCAATGATAAAACAGCGCGCCCATCTTTAAAACTGCAGGGATCCCCTAGTACTGGCTGGTTCCAAAAGTTTAAAATGCACTGTGTCTTCTCCTTTTGCAAAAGGTAGTTTTTCAGTGTTGGCCAAGTAGTGAATTTACCAGTCAAGTTCTGACAGGTCAGGGACTTCAGGTTTTTGTTGTTTTTTTTTTTGCAAGGTCAAGGTGGTTTTCACATCCCAGGTTTGCATCCAGAGACACTCCCCCTCTCTCCTGTGTTAGAGCCCTCCACTCTCACCACAGTCGCTTAAGCAAGAGGAGGTGAAGGGAAAGGCAGGGTCAGGACCTACAGGAAGAGTCAAAGCACAGTATTTGCAGGGCAGGATGTGGTGGGAGAGGGTTTAAAGCTGATGCTGAAGTTAGACTTGATGAGTAGGGAAACACCAAAAGGGTCTATGGGAAAGGCTTGTGGAAATATGAAATAGGAGTAGGAAGAGATCTGGGGCAGCATAGTGTCTGCTAGAAGCCCTCTGTCAGTATTGTTCTTCTGTGTGCTCAGGGGCATCCCGATTCTTTTGTCAGCGTAAAGTCGCAGGGGGTTGATTCTGTATCAGTCTCGTGGAAAGGTTAATGAGAAAGACATGGTTGAGGCGAGTCCATTTGCTTTAAGCATCTCTTGTACTTAACTGGTGGCTGGCTTTCCTTGCTTTCCCTGTGCTAATGAAACAAGTGTGGACAAACCCTGGAGCTGTTTCCCTACTTAGCCTTGTCCTGGCAGGGCGCTTATCACGCATTCATGACCACTGCATTCAAAGACTTCTCCCTGCTTCACAATGTCAGGCTTTTGTCTATGTCGAGGGATTGAAATCCATCATGGGTTTCCACCTCCAGTCTCTTACACAAGTAAGCTGTCTGCTGGTGTAGCACCGTGTCAAACACTGCTGCGTTTCTGCAGTGTGGGCTTTACAACAGGCTGTTTGCTGCTGGTTTGCATGGTGACTGGTGTGAAGGGGCTTTTCACACCTACCCTGGTTTTTACTTGTCCCAAATGAAGAGCATAAGTGATAAGAGTGGGAGAAGGGGCAGGGTGCAGCCATTTATTACTGTGTCAGCTCAGCCTTTCAGGGTGCAGCAATGTATAAAAATACTGTCTATTTGTAAGACTTCCCTAGTCTGTCAGAATCCCTATGTTTAAAAAATGTGGGAGTAGAGACAAAAGATATTTTCAGAAAGCATCTGCTGTAAACAAAAAAGTGCACATGCGCGTGACAGCATATAATACCCACACATTATGAGTGCTGCAAAACCGTCTGGATTTTGTGCATAGATATATATGGAGACCACTTGCACAGTCTGTGTGCACACATACATTTAAATGCATTATGCAATGGTGTGAGAGCTCTTCTGATGCTCAGTACTTTCCTGATCTTCAGTAGCTTTTTCACACAGAAATCGTGGCAAGTATGTAAGAATTTGTTAAAAAAAAAAAATGTGTCCCTAGGTAGTGTTATTGTGCAGGTCCTCCTAATGCCTTGATGTGCCAGCAAGCCCCATGAATAGCAACTGGAATTGCTCTATCTGGACAAATAATAATATGATACACTTCACGAAATGCTACTATTTTCCAGAATGCAAGTGGTTGTAGCCTTCCTCTCTCTACTCAGATGTACCTCTGCAAGCATCCAACGTTCTCAACTCTTTCTGGTTATTCAAACACCATGTAACTAGAAGCTCTTGAATTTGGAAACTATTTGAGTAATGGTCTATGCCATTCTTCACTTCCGCCCCTGCCTTTGTCCAGACAAAGTATTTTCCAGTGTTTCCTGCATCAGTTTGCCTGCATTTGGTTATGCCTCAAGAAAATGCATAGCCATTGCCACCAACTCTTCAGACACAAAAAGAAGTTTCAAATGCAGTAAAAAATAAAATGAAATAATGAAAACACTTGAAGGTGTGAGCAGGACGAGACTCCGTAGTAGATACAGCCATATATTGGGATTTTAAAATACCTCTTTGTATTTAGGTTCTGTAAGTTGACAGTGGTCTTATCTGCACCCTGAGTGTTGTAGGTAGCTACCTGACTGAGAAAGAGCCTTGACCAAACCAAACTGCAATATTTCATTTAAAATTCATTCTTTTGATGTACCCGCTCTGTCTTTCCGGTACTGAAGCAAAGGTTTTCATGCTTCTTTTGCTTTTATAAGCTCTCTAGATGTTTTTCAGTGAAAGTACTCAATGCCAAAATGTATAAAAACAGGTCCTTTTTTTTTTTTTCTTAATTGCATTTCACAAAGGACTTCAGCAGTCTGATCATCCCAGTATAGAAAGTCTGACTCACTGAAGTGAGCATCAAGAACCAAATCCTTTCAAACTTTAATGGATTTGGACCTAGATACGAACTTCAGAAACACCATCTGCCTTTAGCAAGAGCTTTTCAGTTTCAGCTGTGCCTCTTCTACAAGAGAATCAGGAAAGAAGTTCAGGTTATTCTGTAACTTCAGGTTCTGGCTCCATTATAATTATGAGTGACCAACACCCAAAGTCAGACTTTTTTTCCTCTGAGATCTGTATGAGATTGAGGGGAATGACTTGATAGTGAATTTCTCCTAAGGCCAGGTAATGTTAAAAAATGCACAATGAATTAAAAGGTAGCATGAGCTGAGAACTGTTGATTTACGTGCAAAACTAATGAAGGTTTCAAAGTTTCTGTTAGTGAAAGAGCCCAAGACGGGACTTACGGTAGTAACTACAATTTATTGTCCTCTTTTGCTTTCCAAAAGTTGATGAAAAACCACTGAAAAATGAAAATTAATTGCTTTTTTTACTGTAGCTGTGTAATAAGAGAGAAACTGTCTCAGAATCAGTAGTCTTAAATGTGTTGCATTTGAATCATTCTGATCTGCTGTATCTGAATTTCTGGGGAGACTTCTTAATTCAGTGACTGAGCCAATTCAAATGGTAGTGGTACAGAGGCTGCTTTTGTAATGCAGCAGCATCCAGGTGTCTTTGGCAAAGTCCAGGTACTAACAGTTTAGTTCCACTCTTCTGTCATACATGTTCTGTAAACCATTTAAAAAAAATCAATAATTTTAAAATCTCTTTGTCTGATGCAGCCAAACTGATTCTAGCCATTTATGGTCTGACAAGTTAATTTTTTATTTCTTGAAAAAAAATTTAAATCCTAAATTCAGTCTAGAGTTACACAATTGTTAAAAAGCCCCAGAAATTAGCAAGCAGATTTGTGAAATGTTTAACTTCAAAGAAGCCAGGAAGGTTTTGTGTTGTGATTTTTTTTTATTATTATTTTTTAGTCTTTTTTTTTTTACATTTGTTTAAAAAAATTATATTCCTTCAAAATGAGACCTTTGTGCCAAGTTTTATTCTGGTGCACAGCTTTACAGCTGAGCTAAAACCCTGTATAATAGGAGAAAAGTGACAGACCCTTAACTATAGAAGCATGAACAGCACTGCTATAATTCCTGGGTGAACTTTGTCCCTGGATGTGTGTTTTTGGAGTGTGCTGGGGTGACATTCAGCCTCTACATTCATTTTTATGATAATTCAGAGTAAATTGTGGTGCAATAAACTCTTCAAGCCTGTCTTTCTTGTGAAAGCCATGAATCAATCAGCTGCAGGCTTTTTTGGGTCTTTTCAATGTATAGTGATCATTTAGATTTGACATGCATTGTGAGACCTTGGCTTAGCTCCTCTCTATGGTCTGTCATTAATTCCAGCCTTTACTGTTCTGAAGTACAGTGAAGGATGACTGAGAAATCATTGCCCCTCTTCAGCTCTGTTATTGCACAAAATAGCAGCGCAATAATTTTTTGTCAATGTTTTACTCTAAAAGCTTTCTACATCAGTTTTGAAAAGGAAGCAATAAAGCCCATTCAATGGTATGAATAAAAATCCTTTGAGGTTTAGGCGCAGGGCTGCTTTTCTTCAGCTGGTAATCAAATTGGAGCTAAAATGAAATTGAGTTTTCTTATGAAAATAGCCTTTGTTGCTGGGAAGGCTGGTAATTCATAAACAATAACCTGCTCTTTTGTGTGGATAATAATATATTCATGTTCTTTCAATAGGGTAAAAGCCAGACCTAGTGCATTATGGTACAGTAAAAATAGCAGAAGGAGCTTGCTGGAATAATCTTGAAGAAGAAATGTAGCATTCGGTGACTTAAGCTTTCAGCTCCCATCTGAAATTGTACTTTGCTTTTATTTGCGAGCCGGGCTTTAGTTGTTGATTTGTTGCTGCTATACAATATTTGGTTAATTGTGGAAGATCTCAAGCTGTGCTCATCACTGCTCCTGCGAAAGCTGCTGCCAGCTGCTAGAAACAGAGCCTGCTGCTACAGGATGTACACTATTCACAGGAGCAGCCTCTCAGCGCTGATTATCACTGAAGAGTTCCCCGCTCTCCATCACTCTGCGCCCTGCACGCAACCGGACTGCCGAGCACGGGGAGGTAGGCTGCCTGCCCTCGCTTCAGGGTAAGGGTAAAGGCGTGCAGTGGGGCTGCGGAGAGAGCGCTGGTGGGCAAACTTGGCTGGGGATTTTCCTGGCGCTGGTGGGGAAAGAGGCTCCCAGCCTCCTGGGGGGATGCCGTGGGCTTAGTCACTTTGGAGATGAGCAGGGGCTGGAGAAGGATGCGAGGGGCAAAAAGCGAGGGTTTCCAAGTGCGCTTACGAGGTGCTCTTGGAAATGTTGCCTCAGGCTTTGGTGGTTTTTTTTCCTAATTAACTGGGTGATCCTTTGGATGTGTGATCCTGCACTGGTGCTTGTTGGCATTTTGGGGCATACTGTGTTGTCATCTGTGTTTTGTGACTTGATGCTGAAGGTCTCGGCATGGGTAGAGGACGTTCCTCAAATAGGTTGTGAGGGCAAAGGCAAGAGGTTGGCAGAAAACTCTGAGAGCATGTCCTGTCTGCAGTGACTCTTTCTTTGCCTCAGCTTGTGGGGAGTGGAGGATAAACTTCAGTCTGAGTACCTGAAATTACCTCCCTCCCCCTCCTCTCTATCAGTGTATGCTTTTATATTGTTGATAGCTTTGATAGTCTTGAGCTCTGGGTGGTGATAAAAAAAAAAAAACAAACTGCATGCAGACACAGGAGTGCAAAAATGCTGATTTGAGGTCTGTTTATGTGTAAGATGCAGACTCGATCGGTCTTGACAACACTGAAGTGAGAGAGTGCTTCAGGATTTAGTTTAATTTTGACTAGTCTCCCTATCTGGGTGATGGGAGTGATACTAAAACCACTCATCAGAGTGCCTGGGGAGATACAGCATGAGATGTGATAGCAGGTCAAAACTGTACCAATACTTGTGGATTTATTTCAGTGTCAGGGAGGACCAGAGGACGGATCGTGTTTTGGTGGCAGATCGGGAGCAGCTTTGCACAGGGCTCTCAAGGGTTTGCAATCCAGACTCTGCAAACCCCACTGGTTTTAACCAAAATAAGGAATAGATTCATACCAGCTGTATTGTTCTCTTCATAAACTTTCCCAAGGCTTCAGAAAAGTTTTTTACAAAACAAACCGGAACATTCCCTAGGCAGATATAAAGTAAATGAGAATTTGCAATTTACATTGCAAAGAGTTAGAATGGGGATTATTTTCTAAGTTACACTGAAGTTAGATCTCTACCATATGCAAGGCTGTCTTAAGGCAGTTGCAGAGGTTTTTATTCATTTTTAACAGTAAAATTACATGCTTAACAAAAGGAACTTTTAAAGGCACAGTGGTAACTGACAGTCAAAGCAATATATGTCATTATCCAATTAGTACACACAAGTGTGTTTTTATTATTCACTTAACATACCTCTGTGTTTGGCTCTCAGAAATACAGTCTTTTATTTCTCAAGGTTTTACGATTGGTATGTGTTTTACTGCTCTAATTGGAGTAATATTTTTGCACATTACATGTATTTATATATTTGTTGCTCATTGGAATAGCTATGTTTAGAAGAAAATGTCTAAAATGAATTTTTTTGTGGGTAATACTGGTTAGACAAAACGTAGCATGCACTTGACTCCAGTTCCCTTCACAGATGGAAAATCTGTTTTATATTGCATCCAAAGTTGAATTGAAATAAATAATATTGCTTGTGTTTAAAAGAATGATAATACAATGAAATTTGCAAGTGCACGTGAAATGAAATGGGTGTTAGTATTCGTTGGTACTTGCTAATAGAAGAACAGAGTCTATTCAATAGAACCACACTTTTTGTTGTATTGAAACTATCTAGCAATGTGTTGCTGGCATTTGTGTCACTGGGGACTAGTTAACTGACAGATGTGGTGATGATTTTAGCTTTTTAATTACAGGCTTAGCAGAGTTGTGGTACGTTGTGTTAGCAGAGTTTGTTAGGAGCAAACATTTCGGTTGCAGTTGGACGGTGCTGTTATCCTAGCACCAAATTAGTGCAATAGGTATAACAAGTTTTCCAAAGAATCTATGTTGTCACCAGCTTTAGGAAGAACAGTTTTGCTTCTCTTACTGTATTTAAATAAGATTTAGTGAACCTGTTTGGAGTACATTTCCTAGTTTCTGATGCTGGATTCACCTTTGTCATGGAAATGAATGCTTTGTTCTGGGATTCATGCAGAAAGGATGCTTCGCTTAGGTACACTCTGATCAGATGAAGCTCTGATATGTGTATAAAGCCCCTTGAGAACAAACTCGGGCTCTAAATCTCACCTAAGATTTTTCCCCTACTGATAGCACCAGAGTGGGATAGCTCTATACTGAAGAAAGCATAAGCTTTCCATGAGAGAACTGCCAGTGTATGTCATGCCCAAGCACTGTTCTGTTATTTGTCAGTATTATGAATAATAAGATTATGAATAATTACCTAGCAATGAACCACTCTAAGACCTCCAAGCCCATTTCTTGGTGCCTATATTAGTCTGTAACATAAATAAATATGATGTTTACCACTGTTAGCTTTATGTACCACTATAACTCACAAAAGTAGATATTTTCAATTGCAATTAACATTTGGAAGTTGACAAAGGCACCCATTTCCAGTCTATGCAGTCATAAATTACATGCTACTTACTAAACAACACAAATTAAAGTTGACAAAGTTGGTTGAATGGCACACTGTACATTTACCTGGCAATTTTAAGGATCTGCTGATGCTGGAGCATAAATTCTTTAATGAGTATGGATTTCCCTATGGATGTAAATTGATCATCATTATTTTGCAATAAGAAGCAAGTTCCAACCATTGTAGACAATAAGGTAATCAAAAGCCTTCAAACATCATAGTCACAAAAATATTGATCTATTCAGGTTTGGCATATTTTACCTAATGAATGCATCTTACCGGGGGGGGACACACACACGACACGGGATGGACACCAAACCAGCTGACTTTTATGATAAGGAGGTAAACAAGGTGAATTTTTACTCATTCACTTTCTCTGTACTAACTGTATTTAAATGTTTCAGCCTTGCTTTTCCAGTAGTTTGTGGTCACTTTGACTGGGCTTGCATCTTTTTTTTTTTTTTAAAAAAAAAAGACGACTATTCAGTAAATGCCTAACTGGATAGCTCATTTATATTAGAACTCTGGTGTTAGAATTGATCTGATAGGCTTTTAAATGTGTACAAATAATAATTAAGAAGAAAAATATATTAAAGGTTTCTTATCAAGAGCAATGATAATGAAGGTCCATGCCATGCAAGCCATGAATGTCTGCAGAGAACTGTTTCACAGGCCTTCCTGCTTTCACTCTTCTGAATCTTATGTTGGCTTCAACTTGGTAGATTTTAGTTAAAGGTTGAATTCCTTTGTGTGAATTGCAGAGATAAAAGTTCAGAGCAGGACAAAGTTTCAATATTGTCAGTCTCTACTTCAATCCTTGAAAACTAAGAGCTTTTTTATGGGTGTTTTGTTATTTTCTACTAAAATAAAAGGCTAGCAGATTTCAGTTTTTATTGCCTTCTCAACTTCCAGTGTCCTCTACCTTATCAGTGTACTTGAATCCACACGGTGCATATAAAATGAAAATCTTCAAGTATTTTTATTAAGACATCCGGGAAGAGCTCTGTAAACAAGGCTTTGCTTTCCAGTGCTCAAGCTTTGAATTGTCAGCTGTTACAAACAACAGTCTTACTTTCTCATTCTGATACATGGCCAGAAAAAAAACCCAGCTCTCTAATGTGTGTGGTGCCTTCTTAATGTCGCTGTTAGAATACCAACATTTTGCTTTGAAATGGGAATCTTCTACTTCAGGAGGAGAGCTGCTCCATCAAGTTTTCTGAGGGCATGTGATGCCCTGAAGGTAATGTGACTTCACAGTGCAGTTCAGCTCATTTTGCCAAGACTGCTCTTAAAGAAAATTAAAACACATCTTTCTGTTTTGAGTCTCTCAAGTACTGTACAAATAAGTCAATAAAAGTAAAATATTTTGCTGGCAGTTGGGTTGCTTAATGGGCTTCAGGAGTTGGAGAAATGTAGGAGTCAAAATTTAGTGGCCTTTAGGGATTCAAAATGGACTGGAAATAAGCAGAGGAAAATCAACTAAACATTGAGTTGAAGCAAAATTCCTCTTATTTGCTGTTACAAATGGGAAACCAAGATCCTAACTGTCTCCAGTCTAGTACTTTGCACTTGCTCTGGTGATTTCAGAAAGCAGGTGAAAGATGGAGGCTGACATGGCAGCTGCATTGCAGTTCAAAGGCCAGGGCATCCTCCAGCTTAGATTATAAACTTGGGGTTGGGGTGGAGGAAGCACTGGCTGGACACAGCAGGTTCCTGGCGCCAAGGGCAACCCTACAAAACTAGTGGTGCAAATATCAAAAAAGCATCCGCTGCAGCTGGAGGGAGTTTTAAGTCACTTTGCATAGCTATGAAGAATTGAGCTGATATTTTAAGGAAGTAAATTCTTGATCAAATGGTCACTGAAAATATTTCCAGCATCATCTCTGAAGCCACCAGCCAGAAAGAATACCTGTTGCAAAATCAGGCCAGTTGTTACTGAGTATACTGGGTATGTATGTAGAGAAGGAAATGGACATTTGCAGTTCTTTGGAAACTGGAGGAGACTCACGCACAGCATCAGTCAATTTTTTTTTCTAATTTTACTTGTGTCTGTCATAGACAGTATTTTTATCATCTTTTTTCCATCCATATTTGTCCCTCACTGATTTTCCTACCTCACTGCAAAATAATTTAATCTTCTCTTAACTTTGGCTTATTATAGCTTATTTTAGCTAATCATCACTGGCCCTCATTTCCCCAGAGCATTCCATCACTTACAAATATTTGTAACTAATTTGAAACCAGATCTATGCCCTTGTGAAAGTGATGGGAATCCCTGGGAAATCAGCTCTGCTCTCAGAGTAAGATGCTAGCTTTGTAAACGTTTTTCAGGTCACTTTTTTTATTGTCAAATGGAAAAGCCTTGAAGTTGAACAACTCTTCTGGTTTGCTTCCTAAGCCAGCCATACTCGCTAGCGTTTAAGGCAGTCTATAAAATATGTGTTCCCGCTGCCGCACCAAAGCTAATGAAATAGCAACTGTCTCAGAATAATGCGGGCAAGAAGTAACTGGTGCCTCCACAACATAGTACCATAGCAAAAGGAAAACTTTTAAGGGCAGTCATTATCCAAAGTGTTACAGGTAACCATCTTCATGGTCTAGTCTTGATAGCACATCCGAAGTATTAAACAGCCATCCTCAGATGCTTGCACAGCCTGTACACTGCTTACGCTGAAGAAAGAGCACAGCTCATACTTTTAGCAATCAGCAAAGATACAAAACTTAGAGTTACAAAAATGTAATTTCAGTCTCCCTGGGAAATGGAACATTCAGCTGCAAAGCGCTTCTCAAGTACGCCAGATACTTCATATCACATAGCAGCTAGTAAATCATGTCTTGATTTATCTGTTTGAGAGCTCATCTCCAATGTTTTTTTGGAGCTGGTCTTAACCTTTCATCAAGGCCTTTCACAGAAGTTTTTATCCATATTGCAAATGTGAAAATGTTGCTTTTGACCCGTATTGGACATGTGACATTATGTTGCTTTATTTGAGAGTTTTTAACTAATTTAAAAAATCAATACAAACATGCCAATTAATGTTAAAGGCTAAAATGACATCGGACTCTACCCTTTCTTTATTAGGCTGTATTGCAAATATGTGAAACGGATAATGGACTACCGTTTAAAAACTGTTTTTTTAAGTTGATCTAACTCTACAGAAACCCTTAAAATACAAGTTCATAAGAAGACTTACCGCGGTGAGTTTTTAAAACAATTTGAATGGTTTTAACAGGTCTTGAAACCAGAACAGTAACTTGAGTAAGACTCTACTGCCTGTTAAATAAAGCACTGCAGCACTTAAGATCAGCTGATACTCTGGTTAGTCCAGTAGAATCCGAGTGTGAGAGTTGAGTCACTCAGAATTAGAGATGTGCATCAGAGGTTTTGGCATTGCTGGCCAGCATCCTTGTCAAGCTTGACCTTTGAGCACAAATGTCCTGGGTTGACTGGATATAGCAAAAGGTCCAGTTAATGCAGGTCTCTAATCTAGTGAGAAACTCACCGTTTAAAGCTTGATTCTGTGAGACCAATTTTTGTCTGACTGTGGAAGGATATTTTGCTGAAGATGTTTCCTCAATATCTCAACACCAATTTAATCCAGAACAGGTCAGCTCTTTTGTGGTATTAAGTAGAAAAAAACATCCAACTTTCTAAGTGTCTGAATTTTTTTGTTCTGAAAAACTGTGTTTGGGAGTCAACTCTCTGATGTCCAGAGTAGCACCAGTACATCACCTTATAGAAATTCTGTCCAATTAGGTGTTTGTAGTGAGGGTTGTATGAGTAGGAGAAAGTGGGCATTGATCCTCTTTCACTATACTTCTCAACATTGAATGCAGGGCTTAGAAAGATGAACTTGCAGTTATTTTTAAAGCTAAAAACAAAGTGTTTAATGTAGTAAGGGAGCTTACTCTTTGCAGTACTGAATTCACATTGTCCCTAAAGATCAAGCTTTTGTGTATATAAAGGCTGCCTTGGATGGCAGCACAGCAAAAGTAAAAATACTGCTTAAAGCAGCAGAGTCTTTAAGCTGCAAGGGTCTGTGGTTGCAAAATAATGGCCTGTCTGGAAGTAGGGGTGTAGCTGTGTACAGAGAGCCTGAACCAAAGGACAGATAGCGTGATGAGAGGCTGCTGACAGTTCCATCCAGAAGCCACTGTAGAAACTGGCAATGCTATATACTCTGTGAACTTTACAGACTTCCTGTCCTTCTGAGAGAATGTGTCTTTTCTTGGCATTGCTTATCACTGTATTACCTGTGGACGTGCCGTGTATTTCTGAAGGCTGCCTCTACCTGCTGGGGTCAGATGTGCTCAGGTAGAGCCAGGCAGTCTTTGCTATGTTATTCGTCATATCAACAGCGTGTGGCAGGCAGTGCAGACACAGGCAGGTAGTCAGTGACATTGCTGAACAGTGTGTGACTTGGATCTGGCACTGGAGCAGATAAGGAATTCCGAAATAGCACCGAAGAGAGCATGAAAGACTGTTTGGGATTTATAACAGCAGGAGGGGGTGTGTCAGCTCGGTGATAGATTAGCTGTATTCACTCTCCACCTAACTGGGAAAGGGTGGCAGTTGCTGCACAAAACTGACAGAGAATGAAATCCTTCTGCTAGTGGATTTATCTCCAAAGAGAGCATTAGGATTGTTGTTTGGAAGGATGAATCTAATTGTATCTTTTGTGTTGTAAAAATATATGTGAATCCAAATCCTATGAGCTCTTTTCCTTTTTCAGCTTGAGAAAGTCACCAGTGACTATTTTCCTGGGTAATGTTGACAAACAGAAATGCTTTGAGACTAACTGTTCAGAAGGGATAGCTCATGGCAGAATCATATCTGGTAATAATTTACAGCTACTCTCATTCCGGACTGAATGTGACTTAGAAACCCAAAGATAGATATTTGTTCAGTTACAAAGCTCTAGCATCAGTTGTGCTGTAGCAATTCTGTTATCTGGAAACTCCATTTCTACTGTGAAAGTCCCAGGGACACTATGTTTCCCATGATTTTCATTCCACAAGAGGGAAATATCTGCTAGCCTTACACAATAATGCTTTTCTCAGTAGATGAGGGGCTAATGTCCTATGTGTCATTGAAGCTGATTGTCAAAAGCAGCAACGAGGGCTTGCCAGGTCTTTTTGGTAGTGTCATGCAGATGCTGACCTTGTGTGGCACTGACATTGCATCATCTTCTGTGTTAGGGCTGGGTAGAGGAGACTGTCTGACTGCACAGGAAGGAGGACGGTGCACACGTGGGTTGTGCAAAACACCATGGTAGGCTCTGTTCTTCACTAGCACCCTCCCCACACAGGAGCTGCCTTGTGGCACACATTGGAAAACTACTGCTCATTTCCACTGTGATGGATCCTTAAATGAAGAGAAGGAAATGCTCTTGGGGCTTACTTTTTTTTTAAGGTTAAGGAAGAACAGGGAAAATCACTGCATGTATCTTACCTGCCTGGTAAACCAGGCTCTGCGGGAAGGAAAAGGCAGCAGCAATTGGTCAAAAAAGGAAGAAATCGCCTCTTTAAATTGAGACGATCCCCTCCTTTTTCCTCGCTCTCTTCTGTTGCCGACTTTTTCTGCTGGCAAGGAAGTTTTGGGCTATTTTAAGTTCCTCAGAGCATCTTTTTATGCTCTAGCTTCTTGCTTTTAGCAAAGGAAGAGGACAAATCTCTGCATTGTTTTCCTGTCCTTTAAATCCTGCTAAGTAGTCTGCCAACAGTCTTATGTCAGTCTGAAGTCATGCTGTGTCATCTCTAACCTGCTAGGAAGATGCTGTGATCTGGGGCTCTGCAGTCACGCTGGCAGTGTCCTAAGCCTCTTAAATGTATTTGTGGGCATGAGCTTCTGGAGTGTCTTCGGCTATTCGTTGATAGCAAGAAGAGAGCTTTTCCATGTTACTGGCTCAGTCTCTTACGAAGGATGAAGCCCTACAAAAGGTGGTTCCTGACTTGTACAAGGCCATGAATCTGTGAAGTACCAGGTTCAGGATGTTTAGCTTACTGACCTGTTACAAAGGTCCTTGTTTCAATCAGTTACAGGTTATGCATGTCTACTTAGGACTCCTAATAAGACACTATTAAGGCTGAAGCACAATTTAGTACTTGGAAGTAAACTACTACGCGTGTTTCACAAGATGCATCTCCTAGATCTGCTGGCACGTGGGGCTTTGAAGTGAGTTCAGATAAGAAAGGTGATATAAACAAGTCAGCTAATGCTCATTTAAATGAACAAAGCAACTGAATGGCTTATCTGCAGAAAGTTTAACAGACTTTTTTTGTGATGTGATGTCATGTCTATCAGAAACTGAGCACTTTGGGCAAATCTCTAAATCACTATCCCTACAACACTTTCTTTAAGCATGCTTGTCACAAATGATGTAGCTAAGCATCAGAAGCATCTTTGGAGTTCTGCCAAGCTGCCCAGCAGGCACGCCACATGGCCCAGACCAGCAATAGGAAAGTTATGTTTTCCCCATATGCTTATTTTCACTTTTTGATAACAGATTCTTATTATTCCCTAAACACTGTGAAGAAATAAATATAAAGCGAGGATGAGTTTAGTGTCAAGAGGGCAGCTTGCTGATAATGCCAGTAAAATGTTGTGCTCATTTGAAGTTCATCAGCATAGGAGGGATTATGAATCAGTATGTGGGTGTTACTGGGTTCTGGTACCTATACGCATGTATGCAATGTGCTCAAGGTCATGGTCTCCAGTATCTTGTTGCCTGTCAGTCTTCTTGTTCATTATGGTTGCTGGTAGACATTTCCTTTCCTGACCTTGGGGTATCATGCTACCACATGGCCTGTGAAGCATCTGTTGATACTTACTCTGCAACCAACATGAAGTATGTATTGTGAGCTGAGAAACATTTAACATACCTATCTAAGAAGGACAAGACTAAACGTTTAAACTTGTTTTTCAGGTGGTCGTGTTGCCATTTGTCTTAACTGAAGTATGCAAATGAAATGTCATAACTGAAGTATCGCATCCGTAGAGATGTTTCATGTTATTCCAGTAACTTCTTTTTGCTTTACTGAGTAAAATCTGTTCATCTGTCTCCATTGATTAGCGTGTGTTTGCCAATGAAAAATGTTTTCTCCAATGAACATTGTATCTTTCTGTAATCAAAACTGCTTGATGCAAACAGCTAAAGGGCATAAATCCACGTACCTTCTTACTTGCTCTCGATTGACACTGGATACTCGGGAGGAGAACAGATATGGGCAAACTACTTCCATCAGCTTTATTCTGAGGATACTTTCACAAGGTGTAGCTATCTGTTGTTTTCTTCCATACATTGAGGTTAAGTAGTATTGACATGAATTCATATATATTAGTCAGATGAGGCTAACTTTTCAGTCATGTATCTATGAAAAACACACAATGAAACCCAGGAGCAGTTGGAAACAATTGCCAGTGTCTTGTGAATAGAGGTGTGTAACAAGTGGCAGCAGGAACATTCCTGAAATATTCTCGTTTTCATCATACATTGACTTGATAAAACAAAATAAACAACATGATCCAGCAATGATGGTCTAATAGATGCTCTAATTAGCAATAGTCTGTTTATTAAAATAATTAGTAATTGTAATATATCAGTTGCAAAGATACTACTTTGGGAAGTATAGGTATCCCATACTCTGTTGTAATGATTAGACAGATAATAACCACACTGTCTGAAAGGCAGCACTATAGAAAAATTATTGAGGAATATGTGAAACTCTCTCCTTGGGTGTCTTAACAGCTTGTGATCTTAGCATTGCAGACAAATTCCCAGGAGCCCATAAGCCTTTGTCCCTTGCTTGGGCTAATGCAGGGGGCAATTCTCTGCAGAACCCCAAGACTCTGCAGTAACAAGTGGCAATTGCCAGGCATTCACAGCCAGGGAGCCACACGCTCCTATCATGGGGCTAATCTTGAAGATTGAGACTCAAGCTGATTAATGTACATTATCATAAATATTTCATATAAATATTGTAGATGTTAACTGAAGTATTTAAAAGAAATATTAAAAATATTTATCAAGACTGCTCATTTTATGAGTTATGACAATATTCTTAGGTTCTTCGTTTTGTGTTTAATAGAGTAAGTTTGAAAGTTTATGAACAGGGAGTAGTGCATCCAGCACAGAACTTTTGTGCAGCTCTATGAATTAAAGTTTTAATAACGTTTACCTGAAAAAGTTGGTATAACCATGCTGCGGCTGTCCAGTCAGTTGCTGAAGTGTGTGGGAAGACAGAGCTCTGTGGGCCCCCCTGCAGTCTCCAACTGCTTGTACCAAGGCCGGTTAGACAGCTGATTTTAGGGCTGGTCTGGTTTGAGTGAGAACAGAACTAATTCTGTTCAGTGATTTTACTTTACTTACAAGGGCTCATAAAGGGTCATAGGGTGGTTTTAGTATGAAAAGAAACTTGAAACCACTGTGTATGTATGGAGGAGGAGGTTTGATGGAGCATATTTTATTGTAAAGCTGTTCTCCTCATGTTCATCTCTGTTAACTGCTTCTCCTTTCAGCTTTCCACAGCCTTTTGTAGTGTTGGAAGAATCTTTCACCTGCTTGCAGATTGAAGTAGGACTCTACTGTATTGTCTGTCTTATTCTTCCATGAAATGTGAAAAGTTCTCTCCACTCCTGACTTTTCAAGCTTGACTTTTTAGAGGCATCTAGGACCTCACTTTTTGTTTTCTCCTTTGTCTGCTTCTCTGATAGACTTGTCAGAGGTTGGGTGATTGACTAGAATTCAGCCTTGCGGGATATTGACTGCACAGGAGTGGACTGTATGGAAAAAGAGGGGAAAAATAATTTGCAAGTACTGTTTTTCTGTTTATGAGGCATCAAAGATAAAACTGAAGATGGAAGGCTACGCTGAGATGCCATCCTTGTTCCCAGAACTGGAAGAACTTGGGCAGTATTTTTTAATGCGCTAGAATCTATATGCTTTGAAGGCTTGTCACAATAAGTCCCTCTGTGCACTTGAGTAATATTTGAGTTGAATGTTTGATGTTGAGGGCTGTCTGAGAGGCAGCTTGGTTAAGAAGTCACTGTGCAGGGTCCTCAGACAGATATCAGGCAGGTGGTTCAGTGGGAATCCAAGATGTGAGAAGGCTGGCATGGTAACTGTAGCTATGCAAGAAGTCCTTGTGTGAGACAGTGATCTGTTTGAGCATGAAGCCAACATGTTTGTTACCTAGATAGGCTAGGAGAGCTCAGCAAACTAGGAATAAAGTCCAACTGGATGGAATGTGAAAAACAGTAGAAAGGCAGCTTGACACTGTAATGCTTAAATCTTTATGGCTCATTTCTGTCCTGTGTCCAACTTCACAGTGAAATAGCAAAGTTCGCAAGGATGGCTGAGAACTTTAGAGGTTAGTGGGGTCTTGTTTCCTTTTCATTTCTGGTGATGTCTGGATTTCTGAGAGGACTTTGTTTATCAATGCAATGTTAAGATTGATCTGAGGTAAGAAACTTTATAAATCTTTTCATAACTGAAATGCTGTGATTTCCGTCGAGGAAATGCCTGATACAGTGCTGTGCTCAGTCTCTCCTTATGTGACAGATGATCCAAGACCTTCAGCGTCTTGGTGGCTTTTTTCCGTATTGACTCCAGTAAGTCCATGTCTTACTTGGGCTGAGGATCCCAGCACTGGATTCAGTAGTGTGAGGTAGAGGGGAAGAATCGGGTCCCATTACCTGCTGCCAGCACTTTCCCTAATGCAGCCCAGGATGTGTATTTTTTTCTTATTTTCAGAAGAAACAGCGATCCTGAACTGCCTGACAGTGCCTGAAATATTTCCATCACTACAGTGAAGTAATACTTTAAAAGCTTTTGTGCTCTTGCTGCTACTCCAGGTGCATACAGCTGCACAAGTCTGTGTACACGTGCTTTTTACTATTAGGTTAGAGTTATTGTAATGAAGCAAATGTAGTGAGCTTGTACTGAAAAGTGTGCTGAAAGTAGAAAGCTGGTTATCTTTATACAAAGTAAGGCATGAATGCAGGCCATGTTAATGTGTAGTAGCTGCATCTTGTCTGTTGTCTTTCTTAGGCTCCTCTGTGTGGTAGAGAAGCCAGTGATTTTGATTGTTCACTTTCCTACACCAATTACATGCCAGTGAAACTTCTAGGAAATCAGCGTGGTTACAGGGGCGGGAATCACAGAATAGCAGGTTGCTCCGTTGGCCCCTTAGTCCCCACGGAAAGCATCCTCCCGGATCTAGTGCTGTCAGCATTGTAGGACTGTGTGGCTATAGGCAGTCTAATTTCTTAAATTAAATGTAAGCATTTGTACCTAAATGTAAGACTATCTCAGAGGGACAGCAAAGCCAGTTAGGGATTCACCAGAACATAGATGGCAGTCCAGCTGCAATAACAAAGACTGATGTCTGAAAGAAAATGACCTTTAAGTAGATGTATGGTAAGGCTGCCCTGCTGGGAAACTGTAAACGAGTCCAGTATTTACATGCCAAAGAGATCTTGACTCTGTCAGCAGTGTTTTGACGCTTATGGTTCAAAACTGGAAGATGCAGCTAGCATAATTTACCGTCCTATGACAGAGCACTGTTTTGAAAGCAGGTTTGTGTTGCTCTTAACTCTGAAAGCCTACAGAACAAAGCAACTTTTGAAAAAAATCAGGCAAGACTCTTCTGTTGTTGCCATCATTAGGATGTGTTTGAATCGGTTTCAGCCTTGCTTCTCAGACTTTACAGACTTTTATATCTCATTATAGATCTGAAGGTTTTTAAAAGGCTTTGTGTTTTATCAGAACAAAATATACACAGTGGCCATGGGCACATAACAGTATTCAGGTGACACTGAGGAGTAACCTGCTGACGCTCCTCAGAGTCTATAGAATATTGATCCCCGAGATGATAGGACAGTAGCATTTCCTCACAGTACAAGGGCAGCTACTGGCTTTCTGAGAGCATCCAATGGAGGATGCCCACTTGGGGAAAAACAGAGGGGACAAGCATGTGGTTTGGACCCAACAAATTGTGGTTGAAAGGCTAAATGCTGTTTGGAGATCCTTTGTGGGTGTTCTGCAGACATGAGCACCCAAGAAGACAGATCTTACCCCATAAACAAAGTCAATTGCACGTAAGGGAAAGACATAAAGAAACAGGAAAATGAAGTTGGAGTGAATGAGAGCATAGGATAATAATGAATTTTACAGCAAAGCCAAGTTTTCAGCTCGTATTTTGCCTTGATGTCAGAAGAGAGAGGATGGTTTTAAGGAGGGGTTTGCCAGAGGTAGTGAGAGATTAAAAAGCCAATAAACAGAATTAGGGCAGCTTGAAAAAGTGGGGAAATACTTCAGGAAGGAGGAGGAAGCTGTGTTGACACTGGCATTACTGGCAGGGGTAAGGCATGGATCAGAGGTGTACTGGGGTGCTCCCTATGCTGCCAGCCTTCAGGTAAGAGCCTGTCACTTGAACTGGTGGAAGTGAGGGAGCTGCAGGAGTGGGTCACAGCAGTCAGGATGATGATTCTGAAGAATGATCCTCATAACAGGGATGTGAATGGGTTTAAAGAGGCCTGGGGTGACAAATGTCAAGAGCAGGAAGGGGGAAGTTCCTGGTACCGGAACAAGAGCTAGTACAAAGCAGAAGACAGACCTGAAGGTGCAGATACCACCAGGTGCAAAGCTGTAGGGACACAGCGAAGGCAGGCTTGGTCCAGCAGAAGGGGTTATGGCAGAGTTCAGGTGAGTTCACCAAAGGCTGGCAGGGGAATTCAGTTGCACTCGTGGTAGCAATTCCAGTATTGCTAATGTGAAAGAGGGGCAGAGGTGCTCAGCATGGCTTAAAGTCAAGAAGCATTATGCTAGTAAAATAGAATTTATGTTAAAAAAGTAAACATATTAAATCATGAGAGGGGATTTGATAAATGTTTATAAATATCTGAGGGCTGAGTGTCAAGAAGAAAAGGACAGCTTCTTCTCACTCGTGCCCTGTGATAGGGCAAGGGGGGAATGGATGTAAGCTGGAGCACAAGAGGTTCCACCTTAACACAAGGAGTAACTTCTTTACTGTAAGGGTCACAGAGCACTTGAACGTGCTCCCCAGAGAGGTTGTGGAGTCTCCTACTCTTGAGATTTTTAAAACCCACCTGGCTGCGTTCCTTTGTGACCTGTGCTAGATTGTGTGGCCCTGCTCTGGCAGGGGGGTTGGACTTGGAAGATCTCAAAGGTCCCTTCCAACCTCTAATATCCTGTGATACCTGTGTGATGAAACCTTGCTGTTCCATGGTGTTAGGGCTGCATCGATTCATCTGCCATACAGATGCAGAACCTCACAGCACTGCTGTGACACTGATGTTAAGTGTTGCTCCTGTTATAAGGGAAAAAGGTGACAGAAAGGAGCTGAGCACCTCAGCTGAGCAGAGCACTTGGAAAATGCATGAATCGTGAAGTAGACTTGTTGACTTCAACACCACTGCTTTTCTTAAAGTTATGTGGGGACATAAGTGCCTTGCTGAATTGAGAGCCCAAGGGTAGGGATTAGAACTTGTGTTTTCTTGGCTCTCTGCCTGAGCAAAATTGGTTATGCCACACCGATCCTGAAACACAACTTCTGTTTATATTATTTGCAGAGTGCTGTGGGGAAATGAAAGCTGGTAAGGCATAATTTTATTTGTGTGCTTTGAAATTTTATATTATTATGTATTTCTTGTTGAGCTGTAATGAAGCTCTGATTTCCATATTAAAATTAATAAAATGAAAATAACATGAATGCAATATTCCTGCTGAATACACATTGACTAGAGAATGTTTTCATATTATTCCACAGGCGTATTCATTACTGCCTATTTCACTGCGTCTTGAGAAGGCTGCAGGTCCAAAGGAACTTTAATCATTCCCATTTTGCTTACCCAGTTACAACAGAATTCATGCCCAGTCCACATCTGAATACTACTTTTAAACTGAGCAGTGACAGATAAGTTCTATTGTAATGATGTAGAAGCATTTTTAGACCGTTGCCAGCCTATAATGGTGTGCTTTTGAAAGCAACAACACCTTCTGGAGAGAAATAATCTGCTAAAGTAGAGCTCATATTTTATAACTAACAATGCTTTGTTTTATCACGGATATTGAGTAGAGAACAGGAACCTCACAGCTTCGGTCTGGGTTCAGGCAAGTGTATCAGATTCATTCAGCTGTGCCTGTATAAATTGGACCTCTCCACTTATCAGAGACTGAACAGTTTGCAATAAATAATCAGTGCTCTGGAAGACTTGGTAAACATGAGTTGTGCGTTCAGAAAGGTGGTGGGTTTGAACTTTATGGTTGTCTATAATCATTGGCTATTCCTGAATGAAGGGCCATCAGGACCTGAGGATCCTGGGTTGTTCCTTACATCCATGCAAAGGTATCGTAACTTGCATTAGTGGTGATGCAGTGTATCAGAGAGCTCTCTGCTCAGGGTCCCACTGCGTAGGAAGCAGAGCAGCAGGAGGAACTGAGTGTCTGTACAGCATGTGGACTGCACCTCCCCTGTGCCCAGCCTTTGTGTGGTCTCTACTCTTTCCTCATCCTGGTCTCAAAATGTTCATGGATGTGCCAGAGGAAGGAGTACTTCATTGTAGGAGAGGGACAGAGAGAGGTTGGATTAATTTTTTCTAGGGCTTCTTGCTTGCTGCTAGCCTGCTTGCTTAGGACACAAACTTCATGTCCCCCCAGGTAACAGTTTTATTTTAGGATGGAGAAGTGATTTGACAGGCCCATAGATAAAAAGCATTCCTCAATCTATCATCACAACAGTTGCCCCTGCCAGCTTGGTGAAACTTCTACTTCTGGGATGAGGAAATAAGCATCAGATGCACAAAGAAGTTTTGTAAAACCATTTCCCCTTGTCACTCTTGCCCGGCTACCTCCCACTGGATTTATGACTCTAGCGGTGTTATGACAAATGATTCATTGTTTCACTAAATCTAATTTCAGGGTGCCAAAAGGCTGTCATTTATGTCAACATTTGATTTTGTTTAGTAGCCTTCTGCTAGTGGCTGTGAAAAAAAGCCCAAGCATCAATGGCAAAAATATTTTATTGCAAATATTGAGTATTTTATTAAATGATACAGCAATCTTAATTGAAAGCTGTTAGCACTGCCATTCACAGCGTGGACAGTCTCATACGGTATGTGGTGATGTTTCCTGCGCAAGCTGTTGTGAATGCCATTAATGAGCAAATGTAGTTGGGAGATGTTATTCCTGCTCTGGTTCCATGAACCGAGAAAACTTTAGATGAACAAAGGAATTGGTGGTTGTCTGTGTCATAAATACAATTTCTTCACTTTTCAACTTGTCTATAGTCTTCAAGCTGTTCTTCCATGTCAGATTTTCTGGAAAGGTAACTATATTTTGGAGTATATTGCCTAAAACAGAGCACCAAGTACTTTTATAGAAGTACATGTATATTATTTGTAGTACCAAATAAAATATACTGTAATCCTACAAAATAATACCATTTAATGATTTCCAGTGTTCGAGCAGTAGGACAACTTTCTGATGAAGATTTTTCTGTACCTGGTCCATAATCCTTCCAAAAGTATAAAAATTACTGCGCTTCTATTCTCTCTACCCTAGGCAGTCTTACTGATCAGAAAACATAGGGCCTCTATTTGTGTTCTTTCACCTTTTAGGTGATTGTGCTTTGTGGTCAAAAATATTTTCAGTAATGAAATCTTTACAGGTCTATTCACTTTTTGAACCCAAAATATACTTAAAATTTAAATATAAGAACTTAATAACACCTCAGTTATTTGCTTAGAATAATTAAAGTACATTAAATAATTTTAGGTTTTCACTTTAAAAGAAGTTGTTTTAATGTTAACTGGGAATGCAATTTAACTAATCAGCTATACTAAGCTGTACATTTCTTGTGTTGCTTTGGTTTGTGGTCTGTGGGAGATCATGCCAAGCAATTGAAACCTTAAATGGCCACCCTCACTGCTTTTTGAACTGCCTGCCCGTGTGGGAAAATGCTGTAGCTTTACAATGTAACAGCGTGTAGTTTACTACTGATTTATGGTAGAGGGAAAAAGATTCTTCCTAAAGGCATTGACAGAAATTATCCCATTTGCCTTTAAACTTTACCTCACAGTGAACTGCCAGAAAAAAAAATCTGCGTACCTGACTGATTTCTTATCCGTATCACAGAATAACATTCTTGTTTCGCTTGCATGAGAAGCATCTGTTTTGATATTGCAGCACTAGTAAGTCTATGGAGGCCTTTGACACCACTGACCCTTTCTGTGAAGATCATTCTGGCTACAGATGATCTTTTTCTTTTATTTTCTGTAGGCAGAAAGTGAGGTAGGATGGATTTCCTTTTGCTACCTGTTATTTGGGAGGGAGAGGAAATCAGTTCAAGTGCGTTATACGCCCTACTTGGTATTTACTTGAAAGGGAAGACACATGAACAGAGCAGTGACACTGAGATGACACAGAACCAGAAATGTTCCTCTTGCTTCTCTGCACAGCTCTCAAAAGCTGCGTCAGTCGCTGTGGGGAACTATAAAAGGCCATAGCAACCCCATGAGAAAATGTTGGGGTGTTTTTTTCAGCTTTGGTGGGAGCTTTTTGTTCCGCTTCCTTTGGCTTTTGAGTTGCACTGGGAAAGGGGTGAAGTGAGTGCTTTTTGATGATGTTGCATGGCACAGATTAATGCTTTCCTCTTTATCTGAATGTGTTTTGCAGCAAATACAGTATTACAGAGATGTGTGAACACCACAGTGGTGAATTAAATACCTGTTTTGGGGAAGACCTGCTGATTTAAATGCTCTCTAGCAGCCATTTGGGCACCAGAATAAATACACTACATTTATTTTTACAAAAAAAAAAACCAACCAACAAATGGGAAATCTTTATGGTTTATAATGATAGATTATTTGTAATTATAGACAGGATCTCTTTTGTAGATAATTACAGGTGGAGTTCACCTCGCCCCACTTCAGAGGTCTACCACTGAGCTAATCACCCGGAACGTCTTACAACTGTTGTGGAGAAATGAGCACCTTAAGAAAGTATTTCACTCTGCCTGTTAGTTTTGGGATGAAAGGGATAATTTTCTAGAGATGTCTGCTTCTCTCC